>VDFB02344320.1:0-36042 GCA_007258455.2 Sequoia sempervirens
TGTTGACTTTTTGACTAACTGGGACTCATTCGCCACCCTAGGTGAATTAATCCCAGACTAGGGTTTCTACCTAGAATCATGTTTCTACCAAAAGGGTACTAGAATCTACACTCTGCTCTGACAGATGCCTCTAGTGGGACTCATTTTCCATCCATGGAGAATTAGTCTTTTTTATATTTTTTGAAAGTTCAAGTTTCAAATCTGCACTTTGTCACCTACACAACACTTCTTGATGGAAACTCAGATTTGAATCTCTGAAAACACCTACAAAATAGCTTAAATTTTGTTTTCTAATGGGGGTTTTACCTTGGTAAAACCCATAATAGCTTAATTTTTTTTTTCTAATGGGGGGTTTACCTGCATAAAACTCTAGCCCTAAGTGTGTCTAAGACTAGGAAAATCTGAAGTAAGACAAAACCCTATTCTATTGTGCTAGAATAAGATAAGTAAATGGAACTTGAATGATGCAAGACTTCAATCCAAGAAACCCTACAACATTTCAAATGAATGTAAATGGCATGCAAACCTTAAATCTAAAGATAGAGAGAAAATGGAAGATGGAATCACTTTGAAAACAATTCATAAGTGTGATTTGATGGATAGTTGCATCTCCTCAACCTAGATTTCTCCATGACTCTCCATAGGAATCCATGATCAACTCTTTGTAATGTTAGATCTTGAATGAGAAGTGAGCTTGAAGACTTGCAAAAACCCTATCTTGTTGTCCAAAAGCTTCAACTTTGTTGTAGAAATGCTAATGAAACTTCTCGTGGAAGATTTTCAACACTTGACTTTTGAATTTGCTTTGTAAAAATGAATAAGAGATGTGAAAAATGACCTAAAAACACATATTTATAGGCAATAATACCTAATTTCTCATTATTAAGAACTAAGAAGATGACATCCACTAAAAAAATGAATTAAGTTAGTGAGTTTCCTGCTTAAAAATGAAAATTCCCCCAAAAGGGACTCATTCACCAGCCTTCACAAATGGGTCCCACCAAAGGGGACCCATTCGCCACCCTTGACAAATGGGTATCACATGAGGTTTTCTAAGGTGGATTTTTGAGATATGACTATTTTAAGCATTATTTATCAGGATTTGTATGATTTTTTGGTAAAATTTTCCTCTAGATCAAAAATAATGAACATTAGGGGCCTATAAATGCAGTTTTTAAGAGGTGATTAGTACAAGGGAGTTTAAAATAGGACTTAATTAGGCCATAGATTATACTTTCTACAAAGGAGTACAATTTTCTTGTCCACATCCTCACATCCTATTCTAGCATCCTATTGATCCAATCCTTTCATCCTCATTTTCTTATCCATCGCTTGGTATGTTTTGGTTGAGAATTGGATAGTTTTCATCAGTTACCTAAAATTTTGAGCTTATATCCCAATCTGATTTTGTGTCATCCATCGGTCTCCTGCTATCACTTATGTCCCTTCATTGAATCAATCCTCATTAGGTCTCATCCTGTCATGTCATCAATAAAGAATCTAACTGCATACACCTTAATTTAAACCAAATGAATGATTTCACAAGGGAAATGCACTCTCTCTACCTAAAAAATATGCTCATTATTTTCTAGTATCTGAAATAGTACAGTCTGCAGACTAATTTTGATCTTCCCTGGGGTTTTTTTCCATCTTATTGTGTTAGTTCCCCATCATTCTTCTATCAGGTTCCATCTTTTGTTGATGGCCTTTTTCGAACTGCGTTGCCCCTACACTTTCATGTAGGAAAGGTCGATCATTTGATCTACCCCCAGGGAATTTTTCTTTCCAGTCTTTGTCATCCATCATGGTTAGTTGTCATTCTTTTATCAAACTACAAGGGCTCTATGCTTTCATGTAGGAAAGCCTAATCTTTGATCAGCCTATGAGCCCCTAGGTCTTTAGGGTGTGTCATTCTTGTGTCATGTCATCGAGTATGTCCCTACCTAGCTGGTTCTTAACAAACAGGATCCACTAGTATCATGAGGTTCAATAATTTTTAAATATCCTAAGTCATGTCGATCACTTAGTTTAGTCTCCATATTTGGTCTTAATAGGATGCATCCTTCCTAGACCAGACTGCATCAATCCCATCCACCTTTTGATCCTATAGCAAATGATGTTTGAAATTAATTATTTTCTTGTGATGCTTTTGGAATTTTGTGTATCATTTGAGCTCCCTATTGTACCTTTCCAAGGTCACCACAATCCTTCATATCATGGTGTGCTTTGACTAGTAAACATAGGGACATATCATGATCTTTTTTTTGTTTGTCTTCTTGGTTGTCCCACGTAGTACCCACCAAGATCCCTACAGTCTTGTGTTATGCTAGGGAATCCTTGTGGTTATCCCAATGTTAGGCCCAACCAAATCCATTGTGGCTTTGGGGTGTTGGGATATCCTTCTTGTCTATTGTGTTTGTTTCATGCATTAGACATTCACTTTCCTTGGTTACTCATACCTTGGTATCTCGTGTCTTATGCTATAGTGCTCTGAAATGGAAAAATAGTGTTAGGACTGTATTTCATTTATCATTTTGTTGCATTGCATTTATCCTCCATCCATCCTTTCCCTAGCCTATGATTGGTGATTTCAATTGTGCAAACACTCCTCTTTCACCTTTTTTATTCTCAAGATCTCTATGGTCTTTGATAGGTACAATGTCATACCCATCATTTCTCATCTTGATATGTGATGCATTATCACACCCATCATTACGTCAGCAATACCAAGGTCATCTCTATTGTCAAATCCCTGGTCTATGATGTGAAAAATGAGCAAAGCAAATGAGATTGATAGATAACTATAAGGAAAAGCATGGTTGTTATAGAAACAGGTGAATCTAGTGATTCAATAATCTTGATCGATGCCATATTAAATGCATAAAGTAAAATTTTGTCCCATGTTGCATTTTGTGTTATCATGTTCATTTTAAGTTGTTTAGATTGATCTTAATTCGTTATTCTAAGCATCTTAATTTCATTGTATCTCATGTCATCTCATGCTCATTTAGTATAGTTATTATCATCCTAAGGTGTTTAGTATAATATAGATTTGTTATTCTCAACATCTTAGGTTCATTTCATCTCACTTTGTATTTTGCATTATCATGTTCATTTTAAGTTGTTTAGATTAATCTTGATTGGTTATCCTAAGAATCTTAAGTTCATTACATTATCATTCCATTGCATTATCTTTTTAGGTTGTCTAGAGTCTTTACTCTAAAAATATTAGTCCATCTCATCACATACATTGCATTATGTTGCATTAATTTCATTCATCCAAAATTATTACATACGCATACATCACATTTTTCATTCACTATATCACATTGCATTTTCATATCATAATCAAATCATAATAATATGCTTGGAAAAATTTCCCACTAAAATTAAAGGAAAATTCATTACATATTATACATATACATCGCCACTTGCATCACAAATCATTAGTCTCATGTCCATAGCATATAAAATCATAAATCATCCATCACATCCTGCATCACAAAGCATTAGACATAATGCATTTCATCCATGTCATACATGTAGGCATAAACACATGCATATATCATAATCATCATCATCATAATCGTCCATAATAAACCGCATACATACACAAGCACATAAGTAAACATCCATCCCATAATCATCACATGGTGTCAATAATGTCCATCACATATCATATAAATATCCAAATATCATATATCATTATAAATTCCCTAACAAAGTCCATAATACGTCCATCATAAAAGCACAAATACATGTCCATCAATAACCATCTAATAAAATACAAGTACAGAGCTCTACTAAAATGCAAAGACTACATCAATGAATGAAATAATCCATGTCTCATTTGTGTTGTGGAATCTATAGCCCATGTCTCTGTGTACTACATATACACCTTGTACCTGTCAAAACCTATATCCTGTCACCTCCTCTTTCCTCACAACCCTATGTTGGCTCCATCTGATCTCTACAAAGAGTTTTCCCCTGATCCACTGCCCCTAGGAGGTGTCTCATGAAAGCTATTGTACCCATGCATGTGTATGGATTCTAAGTGGGATGATGCTAGCATCTGAGGTACCCATCTTATGTAAGGAGACACCCTCTATGTGACATTTGGGATTGTTGGATGATATGAAAACATATAACAGGTTGCCTCCATCCTAGCATTTTTCACCTTTGTGGCATGCACCCTAGCTATGTCTCCCTCCATCATGTACCTATCCTGCAACCCTATAATGAATCTCCTCTCCTACTCCCATGCATCCTAATCCATCATCATCTGATCAACCTATACTTGTAGTTGGGATATCTTCTCTGTGGTCACATCCCTCTCATCCTGAAGGGCCTATACATGTTCCTGTGTTGCCTTAGCTCTCTCCAGCATCACCCCTGCATCTCCTATTGTCATCTCTACACACTTCGCCTTATCTCTGAGCTCATCCATATCCCTCCTTAGCTCATCCAACCCCCTTTGCATCTCTACCACATGTCTCCTAAGGTCATCCCTCTCTATGTCAACCTCCTCCACCCTCTATGATGCCTGATCCACCAACTCTCAATAATCCCTTTGTCCCTCTCCCTACAATATAACTACCTTGGCTTGCAATCTATCCCAATCCACCTTCAACTCCTTGAACCTATGCTCTTCAATCCTCAATCTTGCTAGGGCTCCTATCAGTAGCACCACCGGATCCTCAGGTGGTGGTAACACATAGGGCACTATCGCTAGTGGATGTATATCTAGAGTGTCCACCTCCACTGCATGTCCCTCTCCTCGAGCCTCTCCCTCTCCTCAAGCCTCCTCCATCCTAGCATCTCTATCTCCTCCCCTCCTTTGTCACCCACCTCTCCTCCTGCCTCTCCTCTATTGTGCGGCCAATCTCCTCTCATACTCTGAGTCATATCCTAGTGTCGCTACAACTAGGTGCACAAACATGATCCACCTCAACCTATGATTTTTCCACCATGTGGAGTACCACACTGTTGTACCTACGTCTACTATCCCTCCTCTCCCAAGATATGGCAACAGTTGTAAGTCCTTCGACGTCTACCTCATGAATTCTCCTATGATTTGATGACCCCATAAGTGCTCCTAGGTAATCCACTGAAATCTCTAAGGCCCTGCCAAGATATCCTATTGCACACCAAACTACCTTGTGACCTTGTCTAGTCTATGAATCTCAACAATGTGTGGATCCCATCTGATCAAGTAGCAAACTATGAAGAAATAGCCCCTATGCCTCCTCTCATCCTCCCTCCAACCGGAAAACCACCATCACTAGTAGGGTCTCCATATGATCTAATCCTCCCTCAAGTCAACCAATCTCCTCATCCACACCTCCATATCACTAACATCTAGGTAGTGGAGTCACCAACCATACTCTGTACCATACCAGTATTCAAATAGTAATGTCTCATCCTGCATCCCTACTATCAGAATCCCTGGCCTCACAATGCTCATGTGCTCCTAGGCCCACACTTGGAGTAGCATCACATGTGTGATACTGAGGTCCCTCCTGTAGCACACCAAGTGCATGTCATGATACAGCTAGGCTAACACTCACACCCCATGCAAACTCTCCCTCCCATTGCTCTATAATATTTTATAAAATCCTCAATGATCTTGAGGTTGCAAAAGCATCCACTCTTGTCCAGCAGTAGGATCTCGCTAATCAAGCCATAGAGGTATAATGGAAAAGCAGGTACATATAATCCTAAGCACGATTCCCAATCCAACTCCTTCCCCTCGATGGGGAGATTAGCGCTCCCAAAAATCACTTGTAGACTCCTCTCTAGATCCTAGCACTCACTCTATGTCCAGCTAACCAAGTTCCCTCTTATGGGAAACCATAGGATACTCCACACATCCTCCAATGTAACTATCATCTCCCCCATCGAGAGATGGAAGATCAACATCTTCGAACTCCACCTCTCCATAAATGTTGTCAATAGCACCTAGTGCACTCTAATGTTGGGATACCCCAACATATGTAGTAGCCCCACCTATGCCTGTGCCACGTGATCATGGGAATTCATCACCCTGATTATCACCTCCAAAACTGTTGAATGCCTCTCGCAAGTCCTCAGCATCTCAAATTTTTGCATCCACACAGATCATTCTATCACTCTTTTATAATCCATTTTCTTTTTCTATCATTTTTCCCCTGCCTCAAATTCTGATGAATTTTCCCTTGTTTAGGACAAATTCATCCCTTTTTATCCCCTCCTGAATTTTCTTGTTTTATTGATGAATTCACCCCTTTTCCTTTCCTCTCGTGAATTCACCTATTTTCCTAGTGAATTCACCCCTTTCCCAGTCTGAGTCCAAATTTGCCTCTTTTATTGGAGAATTCACCTATTCTCTTGGTGAATTCGCCCCTTTCCTTGCCCTAACATGCATTCACCTCTTTTCTGGTGAATTCGCCTTTTCCCTAGAGGGGCGATTTCACAATCGCCCTTGTTTCTTTCTGCCCCTAACAGGCGAATTTTCTCCCCTTCTAGGCGAAATCATATTCACCTTCCCTATCTTAGGTGACTTCAAAATTGCCTATCCTTTGTCACCCTTACCTCTACATAAAGCAAAAATGCCCCTTTTTGGGGAAATGCAATTTCACAATCGCCCCTCCCTGACGCGTTCTCCCCTATGAATCACACATTCGCCCTTTTCATGGACCGCCCTCTTAAACGAGTGAGCTTTCTAAGTGGATAGGTGAATATACCCTTCCACCACAAACTTGTTCCCTATGTCTCCCAAATTCCCCATTAAAATTATGCATTAAAAATTTAAATCAAATTACAAAGTGGGTTTCAAATCCTACCTGGCGTGGCACTCTGTGGTAGTAGTAGAACTATTGCACCTCCTCACCTTAGTTGATGAGCTCATCATCCACGAATCCCTCATCCTCGCTTAACCCACCAGCCATCCTCGTCACTCTCTTTCTCTCTCTCTCTCTCTTGCTTAGTCAGTTTCCAAGTGTGCAAATGGTAAATAGTAATTTTCAAATTTACTATTTATAATTTTTAACTTTTGCACCTATTTAACCTTTTAAATTTTAGGTAATTTTTACCCTTTATTTAATCTCTTATTAATTCATTTCATCCCTTTTCTTCTGTGGGCCGCCATTTTCACCTTTTTTGTCTATTTTCCTCCATTCAAAATCCATTCTTTATGGTTTTTCACGCTCTATCACATGATGCCCTTTGTTTCTCCATATGATGCAGAGCTAGGAGGATCACAATTCAACTCAACCAATCATTCAAAGCAATAATACAAAATTATTTCTCTTAGTCATTCTTGGCTTACTTTGCAATAACACAATTGAGAAATAATCAATAATGAAAAAATGCAATAAACTTTATTCACTTGACAACTTTCATAAATTGATTCATCTCAAACAATGATTAAGTGCATTCTAGATCATATTGGAAACATTGACATGGCAGCCCACAATTTAATTCAATTAAATGTCATTAATAACTTTCACAAAAAAAATAATGAAGCCAATCACTTTAGTGATATTGAAGATAACATAATTACAGAATTTTCCTCCAATTTTTATGAAGATCCAATGGTGGAAAAGAAAGTTATTGCATTTTTCCCAAAACTGCAAACCCTAGGTAGGGTTTAGACATGCCCTCACAAAAATGGTCATAACTTATTCAAATATTAATGAAATTTGATGAGACTTGAAGGAAATGAAAGTAGATTCTCATGGAAACAAAATGAAATTGGTTTTAAATCCAAAATATAGAATTTACAATCCGTACCATCACATTTTTCAGACTGTAAATTCTGCACAATATTATTAGAATAGGGAAGTCTCACCAAAATAGTCATATCTCCCATAAAACTCAATAAAATTCAATGAGAAAAAAATAATTGTAAACTAGAAACAAATATCTTTCCATCCATATATGATACTCTATGATATGAGCACATACTAGGCCGTACAATGCACAACTTCAGCCTGAAAACAATGTGAGAATAAAAAAAAATGCAGACAAAATTTGAGGTTTCCATTCATCAAACTTCAAAAATAATGTCTCCAACCCCCAGTTCGAGTTTTTGAGGGTGTATTTATACATTTACAACTAAAACCAACTATTTTCAACTACCGTTTGATTATTTTGTTGACAAAACACCTTAATGACACTTTTTGACAAGTTGCTTGACAACTTTCTTGAGCAACTTTTACATTTTTTACAACATTTGTCTAAATTTCACCAAATGACCAAAAATTATCCTAAACCACTTAGGATGGTCTCAAATGACCTTATTTACATCAATAAATCCAAAACAAAGAAAAAACCAAAGTTTCGGAATATAACTTAAAATTGCATCAAGGGTACTCTTGCACCATATTCTTGGAGAAAAGAAAATTCAAGTCTTGTTGAATGCTAGTCTACTCCTTCCTAGTCTTCCAATTCTTTTGCAGTTTTTCCTTCATCCTGGAAATTATCCTTGGGTCCTTCTTGCTCTTCTGCTAATACCATCTCTTCTCCATCATCTTCTCAATGTCTAGGCTCCAAAACTCCATTTCTTGTGTACAAACCTCAGTAGCATCATTAATATCTTCATTCTCATCATTAGAGTAACATATAACAACATGTTTTCCATAACCATAACTTGTATCATACTCTTGAAAATCTGCATACACCTCATTAGCAAACAAATCTATAACATCTTTATTAACAAACTTATTATCAACATCTTGAGTATCAATACGAACTTTATCATCAACATCAACAACCTTCTCTACTTGTTCATCAAGAACAATTTCATCAACTACTTGAGTACCAACAACAACCATATCATTAATCTCAACATCAACATGTTCATCAACCAACAAAGAATTGTGTTCATCTTCAAACACAATTGGAATATCACTTTTCTCAATAAACTTTACCTCAGCCTCATGTGTTGCAGTCCTTGCTTGTCTTTTCCTTCTTTGTATAATCATTTTGATGGGCCACACAACTCTCTTTCATTTCCAAATGCCAACTTGTGACTCTTTTAAGCAACTGCTCTATCCTTTCCTTTAATTCTTTGATCTCTTGATTAAACATCTCTTCCTCTTTTCTCTTCCTCTCTTTTTCCTCTTGCTTCTTCTTCTTCCTTCTTTGTGAATCCTCAGCCTACAAATGTCTTTCCAATCTTCTCACCAAATCCATCTTCACAAGCAAGTCTCTCCTTGCTTCCACTTCACTTTGCCTCACCTAGGCAATCAAGTTCCTCATAACCTGCACACAACCACAACACAAAACCACAAACCAACACTAACCTAGACCTTTTGTTGGGCTCTAATACCAATTTGATGTAGAGAAAGAGGGTTCATACCATCAAATTTCTATATTCTTGTCAATAATCAAGTACACAACTCAAATTATTCATTCTTGAGGAAATCTCAATCCATTAACCTTGAGCAACATGGGCTCCAACTTACACAAATGGACTCCAATCTCTATCAGACTTGGTAAATGATTTCAACATACTTAGATTCATCCCAAAAACTAATTAAAACCATCCAAATATTAGACAACAATGATTTAAGGCCATCCATAAACAAACTATGCATAGCTTTGTTCAAACATCAAGAAAACCATGTTTTTTTTACCACTCTCCACCAAAATGAAACACAAAATGTACCATAACTCATTCAAATGAATAAATGAACCTTTTTCTTTTAAAGGGTCATTACAACATGTAAAAACAGAAATTTTCACGAATTTTTATCACTTTTTGATGGGGGAATAAAAACATATGAATTTATCTTATTTGCCGGTAACCCTAGTTCCTAAACTAGATAGTCTTCACCAAAATTGTCATAAATCAATCAAAACCCAATTAAAATTGATAAAACAAAGTGAAAATGAAACTAGATTCACATATATAACATTTCCAACATTTTTGAGGTCTTTATTAGATCTGTACAATCTGTACCATTCTCTGCAACAGCCTGCAACTTTAAGAGAAAACAATCCCATAGGGCTGCCAATGGTAAAATGATCATAACTTTCTCCAAAGTCAATGAAAAAACACCAAACCAATTTAAAATGAAGCTAGTTCATTCATATATCAATAAAATTCAATTTAAGGTCTGTACAACTTCATACAAATCCATACCATGTAAAATAACATGGCATAACATTGGAAATTGTAGAAAAAATCATGTCTTCTTTCATAAATTCTTGTTCAAAACTACATTCCAACCCCCCATTCTAATTGGAGGCCCATTTTTATGCTTGTACAATCAAGTTATGCTCCAACCAACCTACAAATACCATTTAATAACTTTTAACAATTTTTTAAAAAGTTGTCATTTAACAAGAAAAGTTGTTATGACAACTTTTGACAATGTTTTCATTTTTCAACTAAATGACACCAAACCTTCATCAATGACTCCAAATAACTTCAAACATATATAAAATGGTGCATTAAACCTTATTAAAACATTAAAACACCTAATTTAATGAATTTATACAATATGGCCTCATGGAGGCTTGAATGCAACAAGGTACTCCTGAACCATATCAAGAAGTCACCTGGGGCCCCTTTTTCTTCCCCATCCACCCTCTCAAGGGGGCATACCCTATCATTTTCCTCTATTCCTCCATCCTATCCATTTACCTTCGACACTAAGGGATTATTCTTCATTTTATTTATGATTAGACAACCTACACAACTTATCTTGCATTGGGGCATCACCTGACATTCCTTTCTTCTATCGAGTTGTTTGTATTTTATTTTTCTTCGAAACATTGATATTCTAATAGTATTAAATAAAGAGGGAAAAATTTTAGACATCTAAATTTACCCACCTCCATATGGTCAAATTCACCCCTTTTATTCCTCTATCCTGCATCCCTCATCTACATTAATTTAATAATTTATTATTTAATTAATATTCCATTTTCTAATATTCTTAAGCTATTTAATTAAATAATTAAACACTTTACCCCTTACCCATTTTTTTCTCTAAATTAAATAAATGTTCTAATTTATTTAATTTAGTCATTTCCCTTTATGAATTTAAATAAATTTTTAAATTTATTACTTTCTCTTTCCTTGTCCCATCCTCCATAATCTCTTTTAATCCAGATTAATCTAATTAATCTATGATTAGGATGTGCACACCCCTAATCATAATTGGGGTCACATCCTCCATAATTCCCCACTTATCCCTAATTCCTCATTATCCTAGCTTAATCTCATGTTTTCACAATCCTAATCACTTGATTAGGTCAACCTACTCATCATGCCATTTATGGGATGGGTCCTAAGTCAACTTCATTTATTGCCTTCTCCTTTTGGAAAAGCCAACCCCTTCCCCATGTGAATTTTAAATTCGCATTTATTCCCCCTAGGCTTTCCAAGGAATTTTTAATTCCTTTCCTCATCCCCATGTGGATATTTGAAGAATTTTTAATTCGTCAAATGTCCCATCACCCACATAGGGACAAGGACCTCCTTTATGAGGAGATCTTGTCCAAATCCCTAGGTACTATGAAGTACCTCCACCTCATCTCCCCTTGACACCTCACCCACCACATGTCAAGATGTGAGGGATTGTGAGTTCTCAACTCACCCTAGCCCTTGATCTTTTCCACTGTGGCTTCATCCTGACCCTCTATTATTTAGAGGCACTTCCCCTAAAAATTGAGGAATTTTCCCTCATTTGTATCCATCCACATTTACAATCAAGCTTAGCACTCACATACACTCAACACTTTTTCAAGCATCCAACATCCACCACGATTTCATCTTTGATCTATCATCTTGCATTCCACACAATACCCACAATCTCCATTGCATTCCCCATCTCATCCTCATAATTTTACACTAGGTTTTATACTATTTTGCTAAGAAGGAGCACACAAATCAAACAATCAAAAGGGAAAACCAAAATATCAATCTAAGCAGGGTAAAACTTTCCAATTTCATTATATTTTTCTTATATTTAACTAGGCCTTATCTTGGGGTGTTGTTTTGATTTTCCTTGTTTTGCATTCATCTTGTTTTGCATTTTAGATTAGGAAAACACTATACACAATAGGGAATTTGCGAGATAATTTACTTACTGTTTATTCATTGAGTATCCTCTGTTAGGGTGATAAACATTATGTGAGGTTTGGGGTGTATTTTGTTCTATAAATTGTGTCTTGGGTTTCAAAGTTGGGTAGGTCTTTTTGATCAATAAAACTATAAACCCTAGCCTTAGCACATTACAAATATAAGTGACTCGGAGCCCAGTGAGTCCAATATTAGGATGAAGAGGAAACCAAAGAAAAAGAGAGTTAAAAGGCTTAAGACCTAGGATGTTTCATCTGCGGCTAATCCAGAGCCACCTACAACATCTAACCCTACACCAATTACCTCTACGACATCCTCAAGGTCTAGAAGTACAAAGAAGAATAAAGAGAGATTCATAGAAGGGGATTTTGGAGAAGTAAAAGAGGGCAGGTCGCAAATTGGAAAGAGACATACTAGCAAAGTTGTTGTGAAAAGTAGGTTAATTGATAATGCTAGTGAAATTGGAGAGTTGGCACAGCCTTAGAGTGGATGGAAATTGTTCTTATATGCTTTTAATAGGAGGCATGTTAGTAAGTTGGCATGTTATCTATGGGGGCTCAACCTTGGAAATTTGGTGGTACCTAATGTATTTGTGGAGGTGGACATAATGATGGAGTTAACCAAGAATTATGATCCCATGGACATAAGAATTAAGAGTGAAAATGAAAATGTAGTCCTTGAGGTGACAAGGGATGAAATTGTGGAGGTATTTGGGTTAAATCCCAATTACACTATGAACATCAAGTGTACAAATGTATATGGGGAATATGAGCACAACATATTTGCATACAAAAGTAGGTTTCCTATTCGACATAGAAAGAGCAAGGAGAGATTTCTCTCTAAATATATTGAGCCATTTGAATATAAAGAGTTTGTGGATTATTTTAAGAATACATATTACTGCCTAAATCAGGTTCTAGCTCAAAATTTTGAGGTGAGGATAGCCCCTAACCTATTGGTGATGGCATTGACTGTGGTTGATTAAACCATGTTGAATCCAAATGTTGACATGATGGTGGAAATTGAAACAAAAATGGATACTTTTTTCAGAGAGGCTAGAGCCTTAATTGATGCAAGATATATCCAACATAGTGAAAAGGTGCAGAGTTTCTTGGATGTGAAGTGACCTACTAAAGAGGAGTACATTACTTGGTTGGAAAAATATACTGAATAAGCTTATATGGGGATGATAATGAATATGGTGAATAACGGATAGGAGAGAAACAATGCATAGCTTGAAAATTATGCAAATTAGGATTTTGTTAAGGTATTGTAAAAGATATTGTTCTCTCCCCAACATGAAAAATGTGGCATAAATGTTGATGTGGATAAATCAATTTTGTATCTCTTATTACTTTTCCTACTTTTTAAATTTTGTTGACTGGAATATGCATGAGGAAAACACTTTTTGAGCATGTGGAAGATATTTGGGAGATGTAACAAAAAAATGATGCCTTTTGAAGGTGGGACCAGATCTCCAACAATGAATGAGGATTACTTTTGTCTCATATATATCCCCACCACCTAAGAGATCAAATGTAATTGAAAAAGAAATATATGTTACAATGGTCAAATAAAATAATGGCATGTGTGCTTTCTGGCCCAAAGCTTTTTTTTTCTCCTTTGTTTCTATAAGAAGGAATTCAAGGCCAGAAAGTAGGGGTTCGTTGTAATGCAATTGACACGGTGTATTGTAGAAAGAATAAAGAGCATGTTTTGAATTTTGTCTTAAGTTTTGAGTCTGCAGTTATGTATGTAGTTTTGATAACAAGATAGCAAATACAATACATAATGGTGCTAATTTCATGGCTGTTGTCTCTCCTATGTACTTGTTATATGAGTTATGAATGAAAATAATCAAGGATTATTTTTTTCATCTCCATTGCTTCTCAATGGATGTACAATTTCATTCCTTCTTATTAGTTCAATGCATTAATGTAAATGCTTGAGTGAGATTGGTAACTCATATGAATTATATGCTAGGATACCTATAAGAAGTGGTGGTCATGAATGTAATGTGGAAGTGTTGTAATACAGTGTTGGTTAATCTTATATGTTGCTATGTGTTGAGTTTTTATCTAGTTGCATAGGTTAATATTGACTCCATGTTTAAGATAAGGAACTTGTTTAGGCAAGGTATTCATAATTCAATTTTTGGGTCAATTCATCAGCAAATCACTCTTTATTTACAAACCTTTCAAATGAATTACCATTGAAGTTATGTTGAGTTTCATTATTCTCATGCTCCAAGTGTAGTCTATTGCTAAAAGAGTTACCAACCTTTTTGATACACTACATTTTTGAGTGGTTTTATTAGAATTATCTATTGTTTACAATGTATTTAAATATTAGTCACATAAATTCTTGAGTATACATTATGGGAGCACCCTCCCAGGTTTCACAGAGCTTGAATTGCAGGAGTGAAATTTTTGAAGATTTTACTCATTCATTGGCCAATCCCTTCAAATTGCTAATTATTAGAAATTGAAAAGTCTAGGTAATTCTAAAGATCAGCTTGGTTCTTAAAAACAACCAACAGATTGGTGACTCTACTGGGGAATTGCTAATTCCAAAGTCTCTAGTTTAGATTTGGTTCAATCAGAGTTGAGTATTAAATTATTCTTCACTGTTGAAGAATAATTGGTTCAATGTTGTAGCACATAAGCCACATCCAATTGTATGTGTCAAGTCTTGATTAATTCTATTTCTTTATGTCAAGTTATTTTCTGAGTCTTTTCTAAAATTATAAGTACCAAGTCGAAGTACAATCAATTTCTATTTCCTAGCATTTTGGGTGGCGACTCTAAAGTCTCTTATACTAGTGAAAAGATAAACTCTCAAAGATAATGTGAGAAGAATTATTCTGATAGATTTGGCACCATGAAGAAGACTAGAAGTTGTACACAAAGAAGCATCTTTAGAAGAAGATAGAATCTGAGCCTGCAAAAGATAAGTAGCCTACCTGGATTAAGAAGTACACTAAATCAAGTAAGTCAATTGAATCTCTTGTTGATCTATATCCCGATTTTAATAATGAGGTAGATAGTGCAAATATCTAGGGAGAAGCACAGGAAGTTGAAGATCCTAATGTAGATCAAGGGAGTTTTCCTATTGAGCAAGTATTTGACAATGAATTTGATGTGTTAAGAGAGGAGGATAGGTGGGAGTTTTGGGATAAAAATAAGAATTTCTCAGAACCCTTAACCCCTAGTGTTGGATTTGTTTTTAATGGAAAAAATTTCAAGCCAAGAGGTGAATCTCCTAATGTATAAGTGCACATTCCCCTTGAGGAAGACCCAATTGATCAAACCTTCTATACTCTTGCGCCTAGTGAGGATAGAAATATCTTAGAAAATGAAGAAGGCATAGACAAAGGCATGCAACCCTTACAATAGGAAGTACTTAGGCTTAAGGAAGAAGAAGATAATATACTAAAGGAGTTGCAGGAGAAGGAAGATAGGATTAGAGCTAAGTAACTTGAGAGAGATACTCAGAAACAAAAAATAGAGAAGATGTTGCTAGGCAAAATGCCTTCACTGAAAATGTCTCTAAGTTGACCACTAAGATTACCCCTGAAATTCCTAAAGTAATAGTCTAGATGGGACCCTTTGTTTCTAATACCTATACCACATCTATTGCAACTACCAAATCCTCATATCCTTTTGCTGCTACTAAGAAATCATCATTTATAGATCATGGGAAGAAACCCATTGATAAGAAAAAACAAGACTACCTTCAATACTTTCAATACCAACACCAATGCAAATACCCATACTTCATCTATTAAAACCCCCACCAATAATCCTAAAATTGATCCTACTCCATCCACTACATCCCCAAATCCTGAGATCTTGAAATTGCAATTGGAAAATGACAAACTGGAGGAAGAGTTGAAGAAAGCTAAAATAGAAGCGGCCAATGCAGAAATAACTAGGAAGATTGTTTTTCTTATGCTCTCCACACCAAATCTAGAGGCTTTGAGCTCTGGACATAATAATAGTGAATCTCAAAATAATTCTATGGGACACACTACTAGTGGAGGTGGTGGTGGAGATCGGGGTGGAGGAGGTGGAGGAAATAATAGAAACAAGAACTCATATCCTAAAGATGATGAGGAGAACAAGAATGGAGGTGGTGGTAATGATGGAAGTGGAAAGGGTAAGGATAGAAATCATTCTGAAAACCAAAAGGATGATGAGCTTAGAAATGCTCGTAGGGATAGAAACACTAGAATACCACTACAAGTAGAGATGTATCAGCAATTGTGTTTCACTGGAATACCTGGCTATCCTAACCCATTTCCTAAAGATTTCAGGTCTGCTTTAGTCAAATTCTCTAGAAACAATGTCATGAGTGGGGAAAATCATCTCAAAGCCTTTTCCAACGTTATGGATGAATTTTAGGTACAAGCAGAGGATGTCATGATGAAATTATTCATGCAGTCCCTAACTCAGGATGCTAGGGAGTGGTATCGGAGTTTTCTTGCTAAAAGTATCAGCTCCTAGGAAGAATTTAAAAGGTTGTTTAGAGAGAAATATGGTGACAAAAAAGATTCAAGGTATTTTTTGAATGAATTCAATAACATTTCTAAAGGTTCCAATGAGTTTGTCACTAATTTTAATACAAGGTTCCAAAAGGCTATGAAGAGATTGCCTCCCCATTTACAATTGAATGATAATGTGTGCTTAGTAAACTACTATAATGCCTTTGATGCTAAGACGAGCACCACTTACTTGATAAGAATCCTCAAACATTGAGGGAAGCTTATAAGGTGGCTATCCATATTGATAACATCAGTCGAGCAACTAGTACAGTTGGAAGAAGATATGATGCAAAGATTCTCAGAAATATAGAAAAGGAGGATAAAACTTCTCGTGCTAAAGGAGGCACTCTTGAAGATAATATTGATAACTTCATGAAAAGTTTGAATGATAGGATTGCAAGGAAAGACAAGATACAAGCAAGAAATTATCATAAGAATGAAAGACCTCCTTGACTATAGGATCATCCCTATAACACAAACTAGTATAATGGGAAGCTTATCCCTAATAACCAAAGAAATGCTCAAAATAAGGTTCCTCTTGATCCTTTGTAGAAGAATTCAAGTAATTTTGTTGATGACACCCCTTAGTGCATGGTTTTCTAAATGCCTCATTCTCCTCATCAATGTACAGTTGCATAGATGGTTGAATTTGAAGAAGATGTACCTAACAAATGTGATTAGTCAAATGAGGATGATATTGATATAAATATGATTATGGATGGTTCTAACTTTGATGAAAGTGAGTGCTCATCTTGTTGGAAAATGTGCCTCAATCTTACTGGCATGTAAACTCCTGTAAGGGAAAATTCGGTGAGTCTCTTTGAAAGTCTTACCGACTAGCAGCAGTGTTCTAAATCTTTGAAGTATTCAGATCACCAAGACTTCTCTTTTGTCTTGCCAATAGGAGTCATCGGCAAGACATGTCGATTGCTATGAAAGTTTTCAACTCATTCCGCTTGAGTAGATATCTTGCTGACGGGTTGGTCCCTAATGATTATCAAGGAGACTTGTGGTGACAGATGTCATTGGGGAGAGGCTTGAACATTCAGAATAACTCGTCTTGATAGTGTATGTCTCACCAACGATTATTCACAAGGATGTCATCAGGGAGACTCTTGGCTGACAAGTTTGCATTCAATAAGAAATCTTGCTGATGGATGTGGTCTCACCGATAGGTTGGTGCATTCAATATAACCCTCTTCGTGATAGCGTTTCTCTCTCTGACTGTTATGTGCTCGGTATGATGTATCGCTGATAACGATGGTCTCACTGATAGACTACATGATTTGAACATCGATGTGAAGTCTTAGCAATAAGGTTTCTCTCACAGATAGGAAGGTACTTTTAGTAAGAACTCTTTCCAATAGCACTTCTCTCGTCAATAGATTTACACAAGATGGATTTGCGTTTAGTATGACCTCTCGCCGATAGCGATGGTCTGGCTGATGGTTCTGCAGTGCATATCAATATGATGTCTTAGCGACAGAGTGAGTCTAAGTGATAGGTTTGAACTCGATATGACTCTTGCCGATGGTGGTGACTATGGGCGATAACGACAGTTGAGCTTTGTGGCATCAGGGAGACACGGCCTAGTGTCTCACTGACATGTGATACTATTTGAATGCCTTGACTGAATGTCAATCCTACGTGGTTTGTTTTCAACCAATCAGAGAAGTAGAATGTGAACCGCTAGTAGTTGGACTATTGCGGTTGTTCCTGTGAGGAAGATCAATAGACCATGAATGACATGGATATACTCTGTAATCAAAGATGATGATCAGTTCAGTGAATAGTTCGATGTGTGATCAGTGTGTATGAATTCAATTTAGAGAGCATTGTAACTGGGATGTTCTATACAAGGTTGATCAAGGAAATGTTGTTGCTATAAATTGACATCAGAAAGTGAAGTCTGAACTCTGTATGTAATTTTATTTATTGTAATACAAAGAGGTTTTTCTTGGTGTGGTGGGTTTTTCTCCCATAAGGGTTTTCCCAAGTAATTCTGGTGTTCAAATTGTGTATGTTCATTTCTCTATTCTGTTAATCCTTTCAAGTGTATCTTAACTGGATTGTAATTGAAAATTTAAAGTCACCTCTACATTCTTCCCCAAGGTTTTGACGTTAGGAGAGTTTGTTCCACACCTAAGCTTTCCTTAAAAGTGGTATCAGAGCCTAGCCATTTGTGTTATCCTTGTGGGTACATTGGGTTTTTGTGTCAATTCTATTCAGTGGGAGTCTTGTAGAAGTCTGGTAATTTGAATTACAGATTAAGATGGCAAGCATGTCAGGAAAGATTGAAATTGAGAAATTCAATGGCAGCAATTTTGAGTTGTGGAAACTTAAAATGGAATATTTGTTGGTTGATCATGATCTGTGACTTGTTGTGTCTGGAATGAAGCCTACAAGCATGAAGCAAGAGGATTGGGACCTTGCAGATTGAAAATCAAAGGGGTTGATAAGGCTCTATTAGCAGACTCTATTCTTCTAAATGTTCATGAAGAAAAGACTTCATCTTCTTTGTGGAAAAGACTAGGAGCTATTTATCAGGGCAAGTCCTTGGTGAATAATTTTTTCTTGAGGAAGAAGTTGTACTCTTTGAAAATGCAGGAAGGAGCATCTTTTGCTAATAATTTGAATTCTTTCAATATGTTGATTCCTCAATTAGCATCTATGGGTGTGAAGATTGATGAAGAAGATCGTTGTATGCTGTTATTATGTTCTTTGCCAGATTCTTGGGATCACTTGGTGATGGCTATTGGGAGTACGACATCCACTTTTAAGATGGAAGATGTTGTTGCTTCTTTGTTATCAGAAGAGATGAGAAGAAAAACTTCTGAGATGGCGAAGGAGGCCCTTGTTGTTAGAGGTAGATCAAAAGAAAAAGGCAAGAAGAAAGAAAAGAAGTCCAAATCAAAATCAGAAGGGAGATCAAAGTCTCCTAGCAAGAAGTCAAAGGTGAAGTGTTGGAATTGTGGGAAACCTGGTCATGTCTGAAAGGATTGTAAAGAGGATAAAAAGAAGAAGAATAATTATTCTTCTGACAATGATTCTTCTCAAATTGATGCAGACGCCTTCATTGTAGCTTTTGCTTCACAGGCATCAGATGATGTCTGGCTGATTGATTCTGGAGCATCTTTCCACATGACATCTCATAGAGACTGGTTCACTAAGTATGAAAAATACGATGGTGGAAGGGTGTATTTGTAAAGTGATTCATCTTTGGAAATAGTTGGTCGTGGAAGAGTTCGAATTCAGTTCCCTGATGGAAGAGTAAAGGGAATCATTGATGTAATGCATATACTAGGTCTGGCTAGAAATCTACTTTATGTTAGTAAGCTGAATGATATTGGTGTGCAAGTCATGTTCTCTAGAAATGGTTGCAAGATGACTAGAGGCTCAATGGTGCTATAAAAGGGTGCTCGTATTGGTACCTTGTATAAGTTGGATGCACATGTTGTGCAATGCAATAGTGTCTTTGCAAAGTCACAGAAGGCTACTCATGGAGAAAAGGAGGTAAAAGTTCCTTATAGTGAAAACTCTTTGGAAGTTAAACTTCCAACAGAAAAGACTATGCTCTGACATCATAGGCTAGGCCATATTGGTGAAAAAGGTTTAAAAACCTTGAAAAATAAAAACCTGGTTGAAGGGCTTGATGATTGTAACCTCGAATTTGAGTTTTGTGAACATTGTATATATGGTAAACAACACCATGTTTCATTTTACTCCAGTCCTCACAAATCTTTTGATTTACTTGATTACATACATTTTGATGTTTTTGGTTTAGTAAATGTTCCTTCTTTGTCTAAATCAAGATATTATGTATCATTCATTGATGATTATTCAAGAAGGGCATTTGTTTATTTTTTGAAAAGTAAAACAGAATTGTTCAGTTATTTTAAGGAATTTAAAAACCTTGTGAAAAACCAGACTGGAATAAAAATAAAATGTTTAAGGACTGACAATGGTGGTGAGTTTTGTTCTGATGAGTTTTAGACGTATTGTAAAGATCATGGGATTAAAAGACATAAAACTACACCTTACACTCCGCAGCAAAATGGAGTTGCAGAAAGGTTCAATAGGAAAGTGATGGAAAGAGCACGAAGTATGCTAAGTAGTGTTGGCTTGGAGGAGAAGTTATGGGTTGAGGCAGTTGCAAAAACATGTTACTTGATAAATCATTCTCCTAATTATGCTCTTGTTGAGAAACACCTTTGGAAGCATGGTCTTGGAAGAAGCCCTCTCTGAGACATATTCGTGTCTTTGGCTGTGAGGCATATGCATATGTGTCGAATGAGAAAAGACCTAAATTGGAAAACAAGGCTGTTAAATGTATTTTTATTGGTTATAGTGTTGGTATAAAAGGATACAAGCTTTGGAATCATGATACAGAGAAGGTTCTATACAACAGAAGTGTTATCTTTCATGAGCTGAAGCCTTCTACCTTGGATCTGTAGTCAGAGACAAAGTCAGAAAATAAAAAGGATGTGGTTGAAATTCCTCTGACACCAAATAAAGAGGAATTGAAAATTCAAAATGTACCTAAAACTGAGAGCTCAACTAGTTATGAGAGTTCTAAAGAAGAAGAACAACCTCAACCTCAACAAGTGAGGAGGTCAACACGTGAAAGAAAGCAACCTGATAGGTATGGGTTTTCTTTGTTAGATTCTACTTGTGCCTATGCTTTAATTTCTAGCACTAATGAGCCTAGGACTGTGAAAGAAGCATTTAGAATGTCTGATTCAAACTCTTGGTTGGAAGCCATGAATGAAGAAATGGCCTCATTAGAAAAGAATGATACTTGGAGTTTGGTGTCCTTGCTTGAAGGCAGAAAAGTTGTTGGCTACAAATGGGTATTCAAAAAGAAAATAGGTCTAGATGGCAGTGTGGAAAAGTATAAGGCAAGGTTGGTTGCAAAGGGTTATTTCCAAGTAGAAGGAATTGATTATGGAGAAATTTTTTCTCCTGTAGCTAAGCTGACATCTATCAAATTTCTTTTGTCACTTGTAGCAGTGTATGACTTAGAGGTTGAACAGATGGATGTGAAGACAACAATTCTTCATGGTGACCTTGAAGAAGAGATTTATATGTCCCAGCCTGAGCACTTTGTGGAAAAAGGTAAAGAGAAATTGGTTTGCAAGTTGAAAAAATATTTGTATAGTTTAAAACAGTCTCCTAGGATGTGGTACCAGAAATTTGACACTTTTTTTTTGTCATTGGAATTTGTAAGATCAAAATCTAATCATTGTGTGTACTACAAAGCTGAAAATGATCATGTTCTTATTATTACTCTATGTTGATGATATGTTGTTCATAGGCAATAGTAAGTTAATGATTTATGATCTTAAGTCTCGGTTGTCTGCAAAGTTCGAAATGAAAGATCTTGGTGCAACCAGGTATATTTTGGGAATGGAAATATTGAGGGACAAGAAAAGTAGAAAATTTTGGCTCAGTCAGAGTAAGTATATTAATACTGTTCTGGAGAGATTTTGTATGACTGACTACAAGTAGCTAGTTGTTCCAATTTTGTAGGGAACGAAGCTATCTGTTGAAGACTGTCCAAAATCTCCTACTGAGATAGAGGACATGACCAGAGTTCCTTATGCTAGTTTAGTTGGCATTTTAATGTATGCAATGGTCTATACAAGGCTAGACATTGCCCAAGCAGTGGGAGTACTTAGTCATTTTATGGAAAATCCTGGAAGGACACATTGGGATGCTATGAAAAGAGTGTTTAGATATCTGAAGGGCACTTCAGAATGTGCTTTGTGTTACCATGGCAATTTGGTTGAATCACAGAGGACTCTCAGCATTCGAGGCTATGTGGATTTTTATTGGGTAGGGGACATTGACAGCAGAAGATCCACTAGTGGATATAATTTCATGATGAATGGTGGTGCAGTTAATTAGATGAATAAGTGGTAGGCTGTAGTCACTTTTTCCACTACAAAGGTAGAATACATGGCAGCAACACACGCCTATAAAGAAGCAATCTGGTTAAAACATTTGTGTTCTAACATTGGGTTTGATGCAGGGATAATTACAATATACTATGATAGTCAGAGTGCTATTTGTTTGGAAAAATTTCTACTTTCCATGCCAGGATGAAACAAATTGATGTGCAGTATCATTTTGTATGAGATATGGTGGAGGATGGAAAGGTCTCTTTAAAAAAAGTGGATACTTTGGAAAATGTTGCAGATGCATTGACGAAGCCAGTGAGCACATACAAGTTCAGGTGGTGTGCCAGTTTGATGGGCCTTAGTGCCCATGAATTTTAGTAGTTTTGTTGTGCTCTAGAGGTGTCAGTAACATCTTCGTCAAGTGGGAGATTGTTGGAAAACATGCCTTAATCTTACTGGCATGTAAACTCCTGTAACCTGGGAAAAGTTGGTGAGACTCTAAAAGTCTTACCAACTAGCAGTAGTGTTCTAAATATTTGAAGTATTTAGATCACTGAGACTTCACTTCTGTCTTGCCGACGGGAGTCATCAGCAAGACATATCGATCGCTATGAAAGTTTCCAACTCATTCTGCCCAAGAAGATCTCTTACCGATGGGTTGGTTCCTAATGATTATCGAGGAGACTTGTGGTGACAAAATTCATTGGGGAGAGGCTTGAACATTCAGAATAACTCACCTGATAGTGTATGTCTCACCGACAGTTATTCACAAGGATGTCATCGAGGAGACTCTTTGTTGATAGGTTTGCATTCGGTAAGAACTCTTGCCGATGGATGTGGTCTCGCTGACAAGCTGGTGCAAATCATGTAGCACTTGTCTCGCTGATAGATTTGCACAAGATGGATTTGCGTTCGGTATGACCTCTTTCCAATAGCGATGGTCTAGCCAATGGTTCTGTAGTGGATATTAATATGATGTCTTAGCGATAGAGTGAGTCTAGAAGACAAGTTTGAACTCGATATGACTCTTTCCGATGGTGGTGACTCTGGGTGATAATGACAGTTGAGCTTTGTGGCATCGGGGAGACACAGCTTAGTGCCTCACTGACATGCGATGCTATTTGAATGCCTTGACTGAATTTCAATCCTACGTGATTTGTTTTTGACCAATCAAAGAAGCAGAATGTGAACTGCTAGCATTTGGACTATTGTGGCCATTCCTGTGAGGAAGATCAATAGACCATGAATGACATGGATATACTATGTAATCAAAGATGATTATTGGTTTGGTGAACAGTTCGATGTGTGATCAGTGTGTATGAATTCAATTCACAGAGCATTGTAACTGGGATGTTTTGTACAAGGTTGATCAAGGAAATGTTGTTGTAAATTGACATCAGAAAGTTAAGTCTGAACTCTGTATGTAATTTTCTTTACTGTAATACAAAGAGGCTTTTCTTGGTGTGGTGGGTTTTTCTCTCGGAAGGGTTTTCCCACGTAAATCTGGTGTTCAAATTGTGTATGTTCATTTCTCTATTATGTTAATCCTTTCAAGTGTATCTTAACTAGACTGTAATTGAAAATTTAATGTCACCTCTGCATTCTTCCCTAAGGTTTTGACATTAGGAGAGTTTGTTCCACACCTAAGCTTTCCTTACACATCTAATATGGAGTCTCATGAAATGGAT
This sequence comes from Sequoia sempervirens, assembly GCA_007258455.2. Classification (NCBI taxonomy): domain Eukaryota; kingdom Viridiplantae; phylum Streptophyta; class Pinopsida; order Cupressales; family Cupressaceae; genus Sequoia; species Sequoia sempervirens. The sequence continues at coordinate 24,205 of VDFB02344320.1, forward strand.
GTAGATAACCAAAGCCAAAATTCTAGTGCATATCACCAACAAGCTGTCTCAGATGCAGATGTTGACAGTGATACTGAAGTATACAATTTGGAAGCAATTGAAGATGGTGTGTCCCTGGGAATACCTTCAAATGAAGATATTGTGAGATATAATATGGCTTTGGCCACCCAAGCTAGAAGCTCATATCACTTAAGAAATAGAACAATTGGTGGTGAAAAAGGTAGTCATATTGGTATTTTCATCAAGGAGAAAAATGCCAAAAGCAAAGAGAAAAAATCTAATGGAAAAGTAGAAGACAAAGCTAAGGAAAGTAGGGGAGATAAGATTTGGGATAAAAAGGTAGATAAACCAAAGACAAATGTAGAGCTCAAATCCCTTGTTGTTAAGACAAAGACATAGAAGCAGAATCATGAAGTTGTGAGGAAAGATGTCAAGCCTAGATCTGAGATAGCCAAAAATCAACAAAAGGAGACTACTGCAAAACAAGGTATGATTCCAATTTAATTACCTAAGTACACTCATGTTGATATGGGTAAAAGCACAAACCTGTGTCACACTTTATAAAGGAATCGGCCAACAGCAAAAAAAATTCTGAATTTCGACCACATAAAAGTGGTCTTTATGTTTTGAATTTCAAAATGGTGTAAACTAATAAAATGTAGAACTTTTGGTGTAGTTTATTCCTGTAATTTTTAAAATTTAAAAAAAAAAAAATATATTATGTTTTTATCAATTCAAGGACAAGTTTTGGAATGCTGAAAATTTCATAAAAGAGTGACTTCACGGACCGTCAAGAAATAAAATGAAAAAAACTTCATTTCTCCTTTTTTTTTTTCCAAATAGGTAATTTCAATATCCTGTGCATGGAAAAAAAAATCACATTTTGATGTATATTTTTCCCGTAATAACGTTCTAAAGTCAAACATGTCAGAATTTGACAGTTTTGACGGACCGTCAACTAATTTCAAAATTTTCAATCATTTAAAAAAAAAGAAATATACCCTTTTGAAGTAGACTTTCTCCTCTTATGCCTCATATAATATTTAAAATATTTTAATAAATTTTACTATCATTTTTTTAATATCAAATCAGCCTCTTTTTTAATTTTTAAAACCTACTTGCATTATTTTAATAATAAAAGATATCAAAACTAATCAAAATATTATAAAAATTCTATATTTGGATTCTACACTTCAAGCTCTACAAAAGGGTATTTTTATTTTTTGCAAAAACATCAATCTGACTAGAGAAATACTCTGCCAAAAATGAATGTTTCAGAAAAATTTAAAAAATGATGAGTAAGCTGCCATGTAGGATGCCAACTAGACATTTTCGGCCGACCCGTTTTCGGCCGACTAGGTTTCGGCCGAAACCTAGTCGGCCAAAACTGGTCGGCCGAAAACTAATCGCTCGAAAATTTATCGGTCGATAACTACTCGGCCGAAAATTAATGATATAAAACAAAGTTGTTTTTTTCCCAATTTATCAAATTAAAAAAATTAGAAAATAACAAATATTTCAAAAAAAATTTCAACTATTTTCAATTAAAAAAGCTTTATTTCAACATTTTGGAAGGCAATTTACAAGACGTATTTCGACGAAAAAAAAGGCATTTGGAGAAGAGGAGAAATATTTTTAAGGTGTGTTGATCTTTAATTTATTTAATTGATTATGTTTTTTTATTGAAAATGCATTTGAAGTTTGTTTTCACTTTTTCTTTATTAAAATATTAACATCAAATAAATATATGTAGAAATATATTCATTATTCAATTAAAAATATTTTATGTTTTGCATCTAGTTACAAGTTTTTTAAAATATTTATGCTATATTACATGTACATGTTTCATGGAAAGCTTATGTGTGTACAAACTTCTATGTAGGCAATCATTCAAATTTGAGTGTAATTTGTGATGGCAAATCGAAGGACTAGATCGAGGAAGTATGAACGAACACGAGTAAGACAAAGAAAGAGAAAAGCGGATGAAGGAACATCTACTGAACAACAACCCATGGAAAATATTGATGATCAAGGTGACGTACAGGTACAAGAACAAACTGAACCTAATACTAATATAAATGTTTTGGACTATGGTATGGAAAATTTGATGGAGATGGATGAAGATTCTCTTTTCAATAATATTTCATCTGAAGATATGTTATCTAAAAGCACATTGAAATTACACTCTAAAAAAATATGGGATGAATTTTTTGAAGAGAAATCTTTAATTGGAAGAGCACAGTTAATTGCAAAGTTATTTAGACAAAAAGAAATGACCCCTGTTTTGGAGTTGTTAGGGGTTGATAATAGGAAAAAGTCATCAGATTTAAAACAAACAATTGTTGAAAACCTGCAAGAAGCATTAAAATGTATTGAAAAGAAGAGTCGGTCTAGTGATTTAAGTGCTGCACGTAGAGCATTGATGACTGTAATTTCTAGTAAGAAATTATCATATAGAAGACAAGTTCAAGCAATTTCTGAATTACTAAATGTTTCTAGGAGAACTGTTCAAAGATATATTGAAAAGAGAGATGAAATAGATGGAAAAATTGAGAAAAATTGGGTAAATATTTGTAGGGTTCCTCGAAAAGATAGAATTTCAGAAGATGTAAAGAAACAAGTTGTTGAATATTGGACCACCCACTCTCGTGTTTCTTCCAATAGAAGGGATACTATACAAATAATAGGTGATGATGGTACAAAAATTTCTCATCCAAAACATTTTATAGATACAACACAAAGTGAACTTTTTGAAGCATTTAAACAAGAATTTTTAAATGTGAAGATTTGTCAAAGGATGTTTGAAACACTACGACCATCATTTGTACGTATAAATAAAGTACGTGAAACTTGTTGTTGTCGAAATCATGTTGAATTTGATCTACACCTACAATCATATAGAAAAGTTATGGCAACAATTGATCGAAATTTAGCCATCCCTGGAAGCACAACACAATTTGTGAAGTCTCTTCTATGTGAAAAATCAGAAAATTCGGATGAATTCAACGTTCAATGTATAAAAAATGTATGTAATGATTGTGGAGATTTGAAGAATCTTTTACATGTTGACAATAATGAAATGCAAGTTACTTGGAAGAGATTTGAATATGAGACATACTTAACGAAGTCAGGAGTTGAGGCCAAAAAAATTGTTGTCAAAGAGAGTGGATTGCCTTACAATGAATTCATGAGTAAATTTCGCAATATCATATATCCACATATCCAACATTGTCATGGTGCAAGATGGCAATCTAAGCAATTTCGTTATTCAAAGAATTGTTTTCCACCAGGTTGTATTCTCTCTATTGTAGATTTCTCTAAGAACTATACATTTAGTCCTTAAACTGAGATTCAAAGTCAATATTATCATTCAGAACAAGTTGCAATCTTCGTGCAAGTTTGCTACAGGCATGCAGAGTTAGCGGTCGATGGAATGCAAAGTAGCAAAGATGATAGAATTATCATCAAAGAGGTTCACTTTTATATCAGTGATGATACGAATCATGATAGAAGCTATGTAGCTCATTGTTTCAAAACATTTTTTGAAGACCTAAGACGACGTGGCATAAATCAAGAACAACATTGGATATGGTTTGATGGATGTGTTGGTAAGTACATTGGTTTTTAAATTATTTTTAATTAATTTATATTTACTTTTAAAACTTTGAGACTTAAATTGTTTTTTGAAGATAATTCAAGGTTTTCAAGTGTTTAATTATTTGTAACTTCACAGGACAATTTAAGTCTGCAAAAGCCTTTGTTTGGTTATGTAGTCAACATGCTAGACGCAACACCAAATTTTTGTGGAATTTTTATGAGAGTGGACATGGAAAAGGAGAGCACGATGGAGCAGGAGCATGTGTGAAGCGTGCACTTCGTCAACATGAACTTGCTGGTATGTCCAATTTAGCTTCATACTTTTTAAAAGATTAGATATGTATATATATATATATATTTAATTTAACTAAATTAAATTTTCTTTTAAGTTCTTTGAAAGTAATAGGTGACAAATTGTGCCAACTTGTCTGTAACTTGTAGGTAATGCCATACGGAATGCAAACGAAATTGTTGAATGGTGCAAAAGTCATTTTTCTGCTCGCGACTCAACATACAACACACGGTATTTTTGGGAAGTTACAGGTATGTATGTCTAGTCAAAATTTGTTTTAAAAATTTGAATTTCAAAGTTCAAGTACATACATGATTTCAAATTGAATTTTCAAGTTTGAATTTAAACAGATATTGATCGATCAAATCCTTATAATTGTCAAGCAATTCATGGTATTAGAAATCTACATCAAATCATGACAACGGGGAGTAGTAGGCCTTATGCAATGAATGTGAGAGAAAAATCATGTTTTTGTATTGATTGCATTGAGGACAATGCAAATATTGATCAATGTGAGAATATTAGAGATGGGTATGTTTCACAATGGGAAATGAAACAATTAATATCAATGCCTCCTTTTGTTGAAGATGACAATGTTGATGTCTATGATCCACTATATTCAGCTGATTACGAACGTGTATCTGATTTAGTTGTTATAGGTATGTCCAAATTGATTAATTTAGTTAAAATCAAGATTTAAATTATATATATATATATATCTATGTTTAAGTAAGTTTCAAATATAAAATATAATTTTTTACAACTTTTAAATGTATAATTTACTTAAATATGTAAATATGTGGTGTGTGTACAGGAGATATTTTCGCTATAGTTGCAGATCCTGAAAATGCGGAAGGTGTAGATTACTATCTACTAAGATGTACACAACCAAAAAGCAAATTGTTCGAATCGATGACAGATGGTGATGGACAAGAGTATCCCATTGGATCAGTCGTTATTGAAGGCACATATTATCAGCAAATAAAGATAGATAAAAATGGTATTATATTTGTTGATTATAGGCTAGGACAAAAGGTTCTACATTACAGTCACTTAGTTTTGGCAACAAAAATAAATTTAGAAACTTTACCTAAAAGAGGACGTGCCAAACAAAAGTGGAGGTTGCCTATTGAAGATCATGAGAAGATTTTAGAGATAATTAAAGATAGAGAGGATCCAGATTTTATGTACCAGGAGCTTTAAGTTGTTTTTTGGATACATGTGTACACATTTATGACTCCAAATCTAGATAATTTATATATTTGTATTGATTGGACATGTGACATGATTTAGAATGGTTTTTTTTTAGAATGTGACATGTATATGTTAGATCATATATATGCTTGATCTACAAAACCCAGTGACTTTAAAAATGTTTTAATTTACATTTTGCCTAAATTCCTTTAAATCATCTAAATTTCCAATTGCATTTTTACATGTTGGACATGGTTCATTCTTTTAAACCTTCACTCTTGAGAATCTCTCTAGAAATTCCTTTATATCATCTCTCTAGATTCCTTGATTGTAAATTTTTATGTTTGACACATGGAATTGTTAAACTCACTTTCAAATCTTTGAATTTAAATATTTGTTCAACTCCACCTATATACATGTTCCAATTTTGCATTTAAATTTATTTATGTTCCATGGAATTCTTAAGTTCACATTCAAATCTTTCATTTCATTTGAACATTCAACTCCACAAACTTGTATAAAATTATCTAGTTGATTTGGTGTTTTCAAGTGGTGAAGAATCTAGACATAAATGTTGTCTCTAGTTTTCTTTATTTTTTATACATTACTAATGCACAACATTCAATAATTTTACATGATCATTTGGATTTTCATGTATCCATCTCAACCATACATCCAAATTTACTTAAGAATATTAGCTCCTATCTTTTAAGTATAGAACTAAATTATTTATCCATTTTGTTAATGTTAGATTGTATCCAGGTTCTCTTGGTTTGTCCTTTCTTGTTCACCTTAAGGTGCATTGGAATATATGAACATTGTAGTGAATCATAGTGATATCTTCCAAGTCATATCTAATTCCCAAATATAGAAATTCCATATCCTATTGGCATCAATTTAGCTTTGTTTACCATGTATAGCTTGAGACCATGAGCTACCTACATCTTCCAAGTCATATCTAATTCCCAAATGTAGAAATTCCATATCCTATTATCATCAACAACAAGTTCTAATTGTTTACCATATCCTATTATTATCTTCCAAGTCATATCTAATTCCCAAATGTAGAAATTCCATATCCTATTGGCATCAATTTAGCTTTGTTTACCATGTATAGCTTGAGACCATGAGCTACCTACATCTTCCAAGTCATATCTAATTCCCAAATGTAGAAATTCCATATCCTATTATCATCAACAACAAGTTCTAATTGTTTTAGAGGTGGATCTAGAAGAAGTTTATCTCTCTAGGAGACATGCCACCATCTATAACACCAAAAATACTATTTGAAGCTTCATTATATATTATAGCTTATTTATTTATTTTTAAAATATTTCAATCAATCACTAGAAAATTATAAATTTATTAATATGAGTAACCTTGTGTTGTCATTTATTGATTAAAAGATGAATCTTTGTTTTGTTCTAATATACATGAACTTTTCTTTCTTTGATAAAATAGATTTTATTTAGTAAATATTTTTATAAAATCCTTTTATCCCAACACAATACACTCATTTAAATATTTATTTTTAATTCAAAACTCATATATGAGAGATTATATATATTTCCTTCTCCAAGACCAAGATGCTAATACACTAGTAACATCTACAAAAATATAAGGTTTCTATATTAGAACCCAATTTGAATTATCAAGCTATTTATAGCTTTTTTTTGTGATTTCATAGTCCAACCTTAAAAAATAAGGATGTAATCTCTATTCCTCTCATCTTTAGTACTTTATTTATATATAAAATATTTTTATGCCTATAAAACGTAACTTTTAGTATATTTCTCTAGGAATGAACATAACTTCATTAGTTTTGTAATTTGGTCCATCTTTCCAGTACAATTAAATATGAATTGATCAATTTTTAATTTATATAGAATTGTCATCAATTTTTTAATTTAATAATAAATGTGCATGTCTTTCAAGATTTAAATATATATATCAATTTCTAATTACATATATATAAATGTTCCACATGGAATTCTTAAACTTTCAAAACTAGAAATTTGATTTCATTTACATTCAACTCCACGAATAGCTTGCATGCTTTATTTGAATTATATGGTTCATTCTTAAGTATAGCTCAACATCTAGTTCAAGAATTCTTTGCATGCACATTCAAATGAACATGTGTATTAGATTATATGGAATTAGAAATTAGGTTAATGTAGAGCGTGATATATGCACAATTTAAATGTATAAATAACTTTTACTGACTTTAAAAATGAACATTTAGAGCTTTAAAGAATTCAATCTAACTATCATCTATTTTTGATTGCATTTTTATGTTCTACTTTAAAACATGTATAGCATTAATCTCAAGCATATATGCATTCAATTTTTTCTATTTCTTGACCTATTTATTAAAGACAAATTCATTTTAACTATTTATTTAAATTAATTACATGTACATGTCCATCTTTTTAAATTTACAAATAGCAACCATTAGATAGTGGAGTGGACAACATTTTGATTTCACAATGTATTTAGTTATCTATATATGTACAAGAAGTGCATTTGAACAAGTTACCATAATTTAAATTTAAATAAAGGTACTTATAGATGTAATGTAAGTGAGTTCATCAAACCATAATAATGCACGTATATAACAAACCTCTAAGATTCAAACCATAAAACATAATTGTATGAATGTGACATGTAAATTATAACAAGTATATATATGTGTACCATAAAACATAAGTATGTAACACATCCAAATGTTCAATACATAAATCATAAAAAGTGTCCCCAACATATAATAAAATGATCTCAGACATGTAATACTATAAAACAAATCTCAAAGAGAGGGATGTCTGGTATGAATAGAATCATCAGATCTATGGCTCGATCTCTCCCTCGACCTCTCCCTTGATGCATGGCTCGATCTCTCCCTCGACCTCTCCCTCGATCCATGGACCGATCGCTCTGCTGATCCAAGATGTGTGGATCCATGTCTGGATCCAATATCTCCCGATCTGTGTCCTGAGCCTCGTCCCAACCCCTGCATGTGTTCAAGTACACATATATGTAAAATTATCTAAAAATTTTACAATGTACTTGAGTTCAATGTGTTCAAACTTAAAACATCAAGTAATTAGTTTTTTAAAATTAAATTTAAATGTACCTCATCTGCATACTGCATGGGATCGCCATCATGCTCCAAATTTCCAAAGTCTGGGAATTCACCATACTGCTTAAAATTTTCAAGTACACAATTTAAATCAGGAGTTAAACCCCTAGAAGTTTTTAAAATGCATTACATAAATTTTTAGAACACAATTTTAAAAATATATACATCTATTTAAATTATAAATTGAAAGTACCTGTTGTGCCTGCTTGAAAGCTCTACCAATGTCACTAAGATCACGAGAATGTAAAGACATCGTAGGGGGCCCTGTAGCATGTACAGTATCAGTAGCAAAAAGAAGTCGACTATATGTCCCATGGACAGGATCAGGTGTCGCAGTAGCCTCAACGTGACCTGTAACATCCTGATGACCACCTGGGCAAGCTAAAGGATCAACAGAAACATGATGTGCATGGGATTCTGTAGGCTGATGTGGAATATCCTGAGCTGCATTTGCCACATTGTGGCTCATATCTATATGAGGATATCATTGTCTAATAAATTCTGGTACCCTATCAAGAGAAATCCCATGGTCCTCACTGATAACCTGATATGCTGCTAGTAAATCCAAAATTGAGAGTCTACATGTATTACGCAAAGTCGTGTGGGTCATATGCTCGACATCTGCAAGAGTAGGTAGATCGGCACTAATAAATGGATCATACGATGCAAATGTAGCCTCAGTGGGAGGAAGGTTGATCTATGGGCGTAATAAATATCTACCAACTCGATCAGATGAAATCTAATCAATCTGCGTCGTAATAGAGGCAATGTTTTCAAAAATCTAACTCTGAGTGGACCCTGTTGCTACCTCCCCTGCTGCTGCCAATTCCAAACATTTTGGTAAAACCAAAAGGTTTGGGCCAACTAATGCCCTCTTGTCCACAGGCGGTGGCAAATTTGAAGGTCTAAATTGTGGTTTGTCATAAAAACGGCCTTTACCTTGGCCAGCATGCTCAGGATAAGATGTGTAGTCCACCTCTATATGTAAATGAAATTCTGCATATAACTGCTTGACAAAATACAATGGCAGCTCATCATTGTGAGGCCATCTATGATGTGCTGCCGACCATCTAGGGTATATGAATGGCGCAACAAGAGGATCTTCACACCTCGTAACCATATATCCTCTAATTTTATTTTTTCCTCTATAAAATGGGAACATGGATAACACATTTTCACCTGAAACTAATTTGGCAACTTCTTTATGTTTCACTGTTCCAGTAACACTCCTAGCAAGAGAAAAATAAAACTGTTCAATGCTGATTTCATCATAAGGATTGTATGATCGAATTGTCTCAATCATCTTCATAATCTCTTGTCTAATAGTGACTAATCTATCTCGATTAGCCAAATTGGGGGAGTTGTGAATTGTTTGCTCTAAACATTTTAGAGCATTGTCCAATCTAACAATACTATCCTGAAATATATTTGATCTAGTTTGAGCTTCTCGCTCAGAACGAGGGGAATGATGAGATCCCTCATCGGCCATGATATATATAAATAGATAGAGATCTGCATATCATTAAAACAAAATTACATAATGAACTACACAAATTTAAATTGAAATTTTTTCAAAACTAAAAAAATATATATATTTAAATTAAAGGTAAAATTTTCAAGTTTCAAAACTAGAAAACAATTTTGAATTTAAATGTATCTAATGAGATCTAGTTCAAACTTTATATCTATCGAGCTATGTGAACCTATTAAATCATAGGCATGCATGTAATATTCAACCAAGAGTAAATATGTAAAAAAAATATTTATCCTTTCAACCACTCTATACTAAAATTTTGATCAAAATAAAAAAATACTCTTCATTACAATTGGTCATATATGATCTAGCCTTTCTTTGTAATCAATTATTTTTTAAATCAAACACTAGAAATTATAAAAAGGTTAACATTTCCTTAATTTTTCGATCTAACTTAAAACATATTAAAGTAATAAAGTTAAAATTTAATTTAATAGTGTATGTGTGTATGTATGTATATGTATGTGTGTATGTATGTATGTATATCTAACTTAATTTAATAGTGTATGTGTGTATGTATGTATATGTATGTGTGTATGTATGTATGTATGTATGTATATACATATATATATGTATGTACATGCACATGATATATGTGTATGTGTGTATGTATGTACATGTATTATATATGTATGTGTATGTGTGCATGTACATGCATATATATGTGTATGTGTGTATGTACACATGTATATACTCAAGTACATGCATACATACATACACACATACACATATATATGCATATACATACATACATACATACACATATGTATATATATAATGCATGTACATGCATACGCACATACACATATGTACATATATATAATACATGTACATACATACACACATACACATATATGTGCATGTACATATGTATATGCATATACATATATACATGCATATACATACATACATACATACATACATACATACATACATACACACATGTACACACATGCATACATACATGTACACACATATACACACATACACATATATACATGCATGTACATACATATGTATACATACACACATGTACACATGTATATATAATACATCTACATGCATACGCACATACACATATATGTACATGTATGTATATGTACATGCACATATATGTGTATGTGCATATGCATGTAGATCTATATTATATATACATATGTATACATACACACATGTACACATATGTATATATAATACATCTACATGCATACGCACATACACATATATGTGCATGTACATAACTTATCAAAGGTGCTTTATTTGGGAGATAAGTTTAGCATTTTATTTAAGAGATTAGTTCATATGGAATGTAGATTTAAAATTCATTTACAAGTATAGGAGGTATTGGAAAGCAACATATCTAAGGTGTACAACCCATGGACCAAAGGAAGTCAATTGAATCAAAGTGGTTTGAGACTGAAATGCTTTAAGAAACACTGAACCTTATCCATGGAACAAAAGTCCTTCTAAATTGTTCTCCCTTATTTAAGTGTTCCTCTCAATTTTGAAGGATTTGAGTGATCAAAAGAACTCACTAATATTTCACTAATATTTCCCTTCTTGATCGAATATTCCCATGTACCTCAAGGGGTAAAAGAATGTTCCTTCTCAAGATAGTTTTTCTTCAATATATAACTTTTTATCAAAATCTAATAAACATGCTATGGGAATGGCTGTCTCTCTGTAAGATAGTTTTCATGCTAGTTTTAAATTGTAACATAGTTTTCTGGATTTAACTTTGAAAGATGTCAAATCCATACTTTGTAACCACATTGGTCAAAACTCAAATCCAACAAATAGTTGGCATTAGCTTTTCACATTCATTGTAGTATTAGAAATATAGCTTCTGAAATTAAACTGTGTATGTTTTTTGTATCGATATTTCAAATTAGATTGCAGAAATAGACTTAGAAAGAGGGGCAGGGGGAGAAATAGAGTTAATTCTAGAAGCTATATTTCCAAACCCACTCATTTTTAGAAAATTATATTTAGAACACAGATCAGTGTTAACATTGTTAACAGATCTTTTATAGGTGATTAAGATTTTGACAATGATTAAGATTAAGACTTAGAAAGAGGGGC
>VDFB02344321.1:0-46272 GCA_007258455.2 Sequoia sempervirens
TGAATTTGATTGAATGATCATCCCTTAAATATTGAATTAGTTCAATTCCTTTCCACAATTCCATTAGCTCATCATATAATGGCTCTATATAAGCATCAATTGTATATGAAGTCACACTTTTTTTTCTTGGTATAATCAATGATCTAGCATTAAGAAAAATGGTTTAGTTGCTAACCATGGAGGCAAGTTATAATTTATTTAAAAAAATGGCCAAGTTGATCATTTAGTACTTTGATTTGAGAATGGGTTCACCCTATCTAAAGCTAAATCCAACCTTATATTACGAGGATCTTGAAAAAAATTAGGCCATCTATTATCAAATTTCATCCATGTCTTAGAATCAGGAACATGTCATTGTTTTCCATCAGTGCTCTTATTTTTGGCATGCCATTGCATAAGTTCAACAGTGTCTCTACACCTATACATTTAGAGTAATCATGGGATTATTAGAAAGTGATGAAGAACCTTTCTAGGAACCACAATTGATTTTGACCCTTGTCTATACCTTGCTTCATGACATTTTAGACATTCACTCTCACTTGCAAGATTATTGCAAAATAATACACAACCATTCACACATGTGTGGATGTTTTCATACCGTAAGCCTAGCTTAGTGATTTTCTTTTTACATTGACTTTTTTTTGTTGGCAATGTGGAGTCAGGTGGTGACAATGAACTTAATAATGCCAACAATTGATCTACACTCTCATTTTTCCAATCATGCACCACTTGCAAGTTAAGAGTTTGAAGGATTTTTGTCAAATGACTTAACTTGCAATTAGCATACATATGCTTTAAAGCATCCTCCATCAACTTGGAACAATCATCGTCTAGACCCTCATTCAACATTCTATCAACTTCAAACCCTTCATCTAACATTGCTTCCTCTTCATCTATGTTTGGTGCCACTCCATCTCTCTTTGTTGCCTCTTCATCTCTCACACTCTGCAATTCTATCACATCTTCATAATAATTGTAATCCCAAGGGCTTATATCACTATGCCCATATCTTATCATATGTCGATAAATCATATTTCTTTTTTCTCACCTTTCTACCAAGATAGCCATTACATGGACATGGATGTTTGTCCATGACCCTAGTATTGGCTACTCTCTCATCATATGCATGGTATTGATCCATAGTCAACCTTCGAAGTTGATACATCTATAATGTTCTACACATAGCAACAAAAATATTTTGGGGAAAAATTTGGAAAAACAAAAGTTCAAGATTTTTTGAAAAAATCATATTTTAAAAAAAATATAAAAAATTGTAGAATAAGAGACAATTTTTTATTTATTTTTAATGGAAAGGAATTTCCATAGCAATAGAGTTATAAAGAGCAAATAAAATAGATTTTAACTAATAAATTGTAAAAAAAAGGATTTTTGTAGTTTATATTCAAATTATTGATTACATTGCATTGCACATATTTCCAACTCAAAGCATTACTTCACATTGCATAACTAATAATTAGATGCTAATAGATGAAAAAATTTCAATTACAATATAATTTTTACAAATTCAACCTAAGCAGCTATGCAATTACTTCACATTGCATAACTAATAACTAAGAGTAGCTTCCAATTACATTTGCTTGTCATGGCATTCCATAGGACCACATTTCTTTGAGGCATTTTGTCAAAATGTTCACTGCCTTGTATACACTACCACATTTTTCACACATATTGTCTACCAAATAATTTTATCAAAAAATTCATTGCCTTGTTGCTATGGCTAAAATCCTAAAGCAAGTGATTTCAAACAAGCTATGGATGCTTGGAAAAAATATATCAAAGCATAATAGTAAGCAATAGCATAGACAAGGCAATGAGTTGGTTAAAAAATGCCTCAAAGAAATGTGGTCTCATGGTGATGGAAAGCCATGAAAATCCATAACAATTATCTTGTCGTGGAATTCATCATGGAATTTCATAAACATGAGACCACATTTCTTTGAGGCATTTTTTCCAAAGTTCATTGCCTTGTCTATGCTACCACATTTTTCATACATGTCTACCAAAGCATTTTATCAAACAGTTCACTGCCTTGCTACTATGGCTAAAATCCTAAAATAGGTGTTTTCAAACAAGCTATGGATGCTTGGAAAAAATATATCAAAGCATAATAGTAAGCAACAAGCTATGGTCTCATGGTTTTTTTTTGGCACGAAAATTGACGTGATTTTATTTACATTTTTTTGTAGCGTTTAAACACTTTTTTTTTGGCAATTTTTCTATTTAAATCTCCATGGTCAGTTTTGTGCATTTTTTAATTATAGGATTATCACAATTAGTGAAAAAGGTAGTGTTCATGAAGGAATGGAAAATATGTGTAGACCCTTTGAATTATACCTGTATTGTGCAATGGCATTGAATCATTTAACAAACCATTTTTTCTTCATAGGGTAGCATTTTCTTGTGGAAAAGTTGACTAAGACAACTCTTGTTTCAACTAACCACCCTCTCATGAAATCTCATTCATATTATAATCTTGCATGATCTTATCATAGTAAAGGTGATTATGACACCACTGGCTGCTACTACATGGAATCAGTCAAGGAAAGCCAAAGGCCACAAGACTTTGTGGATAGGTTCAATTAAAGTTTGGAGATCTTAAGAGTTCTCTCTCAAATTTTGAAAAGGTTCTAGAGGTCTACCCTAAGAATTGTAAGAGCTTAAAAGTTTTAGGCCATATATATGCTCAACAAGGGAACAAAGAGAAGGCTTTGGAAATTTTAAGAAAGGAAACTCGCATAGATCCACGTGATGCCCATGCATTTATCAAGATGGGTGAGTTATTAATATCAACAAACCCCACTGCAACCTTAGATTCTCTTAAAACAATAGTCTCTTTTGAAGAAGAGTAGAGAAGTACTCATTGAATTGTTAAACAACATTGGGGTTCTTCATTTTGAGTGTGATGAACTAGAGTTGGCTCAACAAACTTTAATGGATGCATTAGGAAATGGCATTTGGGTTGAATTCATAAATAAAATCCCTTGTGCCAATTATGTAGTTTTTTCTATGCACTTTAAGGATATGGAATTCTTCCATCGAGTAGAAGAAGGTGGTGTTTCACTTGAGTTACCATGGGATAAAGTCACAACACTATTTAATCTTTCTAGGTTGTTTGAATAGCTACATGGTACTAAAAAAAGAAATCTTTTATGCAAGCTAATACTGTTCAAGTTTCCTAATTATGCAGATGCATATCTACATCTTGCAACCATGAGTCGGGCTCAGAATGATATCCAACTAAGCCTAGAATTGATTGGGGATGCACTTAAGGTGGATAAAAACTCATCAAATGCTTTGTGTATGCTTGACAATATGGAACTGAAAATAGATGACTAGCTTAAAGCAAAAGAAACAATTAAAGTTGCACAAAGTGAATTATATACAAAAAATTCTTATGTTGAAATTTCATTTGGAAATTGGAATTATTTTGTAGCTTTTCGCAGTGAGAGGAGAGATCCAAATAATGAGGCAAAACATCTTGAAAAGGCTAGAGAATTGTCTTGTAAAGTGTTGGCACAACTCGACCAAGAAATATTTATGCTGCAAATGGAGCAGCCATTTTCCTAGCTGAAAGGGGTCAATTTGATATTGCAATGGAAATTTTTACATAGGTACAAGAAGATGTAGGAAACATCTTTGTTTACATACCTGATGTGTGGGTAAATATAGCACATGTTTACATTGCACAAGGACAGTTTGCACTTGTAGTGAAAATGTATCAAAATTGTTTGAGGAAATTCTATTTTTACACTGACACCCAAATTTTATTATATTTAGGTCAAACACATTATGAATCAAAAACGTGGCAATACTTTAAAAGAATATTATTAAGAGTAGTACATGTTACCAAATTTTCACTCATAGCTCAATTTGGTAGAGCTGGAACATTTGAGTTCAATTAAAAGTGAAGGGTATCAAACATTTCAACTAAGTTAAATTATTGCACAATAGGGATTCTTTAAGATAGAATTCATTTTTTATTATGCAATGTCTTACAACAGAAAGGAATTGCAAAAATTGCATAGTATTGCTATCTTTTATTCATTTTGTAATGAGAATGTATACAAGATTGCATAAACATTGGTGTTTTATACATTGAGATCAATATAATGTTTGAATATCCCACACAAGTCATGGGTATAACTGAATTAATACAACACAAAAGAAAGCTATACATTTGAAGATATGAATTAAAGAAAGACACATGGAAAGAAGGTATATCCATCATTGCTTGTGGCAGATTTTGGTGTTGATCTTTTGGTATTCAGATCCTACTTGCTCCTGATCTTTGTATGCACCTGCATTATGATGAAAATTTTGTTAGAGCTTTGTCCTACCAACAAAAATATAGCTTTCATTTAGGAGAATTTAAATCAGTTATTAATCATCAAATGTGTGAAGAGAGCATGAAAGTTAAATCATTAGGAAGAGCATTGAAATTCATTGTTTTATCTAACTTATTTGTTCACTGTGCAAATATAGGTTCAATTTCCATTACAGGTTCATCTTGTTCAAACATTACAATATATTGAGGAAAATAGGCTCTCACAAGGGTTGAGCCCAACATACTACATCCTCTCATTTACAAGAGAGGAGTAATGATCTATTTTCATCATTGCATATCAGTAAGTTGTAGTAGTCATCTACATTCAAATCAAGGACAATTTATAATCTAAAGAACATAACAGTCTATCATGACAAATCCACAATCATGACAGTAAGTGAGTCTTTTCAAGCAACAATGCTAGAGTTCTTTGGAGAGGTCTGATATATTGAATGTAATGGGCACCTTGCAATTCTTCTAAGATATTGTTTAAGCTTTTGAAAGAAGTCCTTATAAACCATTATAGAAAATGATGTAGGATCTACACAAATGTTTTTCTAAGGTGAGTAGGTTTCAAATGAATTTCCAACATCCAAAGAGCTAGCATAATAGTTCACAATTTTGTCTAAAAGATAATCTATAGAGATGCATATTTGAATGAAATTTTTAGAGGTAGAGACATTAATAAGGGATGTAGGGGTATAAAAAGAAACCTTAATCGTGTTCCAACAAGACACATTAGATGTAATAGGTTCATCCAAAAGCATAGCATGAGAGGCAGCCTTCAAGATCTCATGATTGAAACCTCCAAGTAAAGGGAGCTTAAGTCATGAAGTGCACAAAAGACAACTGTTGAGGAAGGCTTTGCTATTCATATAAGGTGTGATTCCTTATGTTTCCTTCAAATATTGATGTAATGCCCCGTTTTAATAACCTAAGAATGTTGCAATAGTGTATAATGGTGTAATAATTTTTTTTTTAAAGTTTAATTATTAAGTTAATTAGTTGCGAACATTCGTTAAGTTACTAAATGTTACACTACTTTGAGTTTTCCATAAGTGACTTAAGTATTTCGCATTGCACATATTAATAACATTAACATAAACATTTAACATTGCATAACATTGAAATTTCCATTCAAGATAATATCATAAAGTACATACATGTTTTTCCATTCATTGCATTTGATAATTATACAATACTCATCCATCTGATGAGGTAGTTCAAATAATAGTTACAATTTACAAGTACATTGTTCACCTCACAACTTCTGAGGGATATTTAATAATACAAGATTTACATTATACAATGATGAAAGTACACATAAGATCCAAGTGCGAGCTCTCCATCCATGAAGCTCTCGATGCTGTGATCAAAATTGGGGACCCAACGGAGTAAGGTGCACGTTCCACCCAACCATGTGGTACCCGTAGGTCCACCCCCCGTGCTAGGAGATAGTAATAAGGTTACCTAGACCTAATCTACTAACCCTAGACACTAGTACAAACAATCTATTGGTTACATTGCTTTCAAATTCTTGACAATTGAATTTACTATAAATACAAGGTTAACTGTTATTCTAGGTGGAGTGTCATCACAACGATGCAAAGGTTACCCTGGTGTTTCTTCCTAGGTTCCGGCCCCCAATCCTTGGGTTACCCTGGTAACCTCTTACGAAACTCGGCCCCTATTGCATACTGTTGCGGAATCAAATATCTTTTAAAGGAACAAGACACCGATTTGCCATTCCAGGCCTTCTCAACTTATACTCATGACTGAAGTAGCTCAAGAGTCATAAGTGAGGCATATCCATCTTGTTAAGTGTTTTTATTTTAACTACTGTGTTCTTTAGTTTTCACTGACTTACAAACTATTTGTAAGTTACCTGACACCACTTTGTGTGTCGGCCCTTACAAATAGCCACTCCCCTAAACATAACAAGGGTTTCTAAGTTTTCATGACTAGGGTTTACCAAGTGCACAAATTACATCTCACAACAACAAATAAACCATAACAGTATCAGACACCATGTTTAACTCTTGCACAACCCAAGTCAATTTAAGAAATACATTTGAACAATTAAACACCCTTTTTACACAATTCGTTTTGGAAGGCTTACTCAACAAAGGTTTTCCCAATTTTCCCCAAAAGAAAATACGTATAAAAGCAAATCAAGAAAGTAAATATCTATTATTTGGATCTACTAAATCCATATGCAACAATTGAAAATACAACATATTTATAAATCATCTTAACAAAAGATCTTTTTAATAATCAAGAAAAAATAACTATTTCATTTATTCTATTTTTTTTTTATTTTCTTTTTCCCAATTCCACAATATATCATATTCAATAATTATATGTATATATTTATATTCATACATATACACACACACACACACACATATATATATATAAATATAAATACAAATATAAATATAAATAATATATTTTAATCCTCATTAAATGAAAATCGGATTTTAAATAATATCAAACGGAGTTTATTTTATTTCCATTTCGAAAAAAACTAAAATCGAATGAAATTTTAAAAAGAGTTTTAACCCCATAAGACGGCGCTATGCCGCGACCTCCCCTTTTGGGGAGGACGCAACCCAGGCTGCGCCCAGAGCCATGGTGCTGCTGTGCGCAGCCGGGTGCTGCGCCCACCCGTAAGGGTGAGGGGAGGGTTTCGGCCCTCCCCAAATGGCATTAAATTAATACATTTAAAATTTAACAAATATATATATATATATATATATATTTTTAGGCGATTAAATCAATCGCGTTCGGCTCTTCTTTTTTTTTATATGAATTCGCTATACGCGAGTTCTGTACAGTGAGGTTTTAAATCTATATAATTTATTTGGTATATATATACATTTATATATGTATATATATATATATATATATATATATATAAATATATATATATTTTTTTCAATAACGTAAATCACTGTAACTGTATATTTTTTTTTTAACAGGAAATGAAAAGAAATATTTTCATTCTGAACAAATTGATTTTCCAAAATATAATATATACATAAAATCAATTACAGATGTTTTTAATGAAATAGATCTCCCAATTTATTTCCAAATCAAACAGGCCATTTTATCATGAAACCCTCTATGGTTTTGTAATTTTCACCTGTAGGTATTCTACTGTTTGAAGATAATTTTCACAGAGATTTAATATTTGGCAGCAAGAATTTCTTTTTTTTCTCATCTAAATTTCTTCATATATCTTTTCTACCTTTTTTAAAATAAAATCTTTAAGAAATTCCCGAGAAAACAAAACACAGGAAAAACTAAATTAATATTTTCTCAACAAAATTTTCAAAAGAAATCAAATTATAAAAGAAGAATACCTGTAGCTTAAGATTTGATTGTAGAAAAGAAAACCTCTGTAGCACACAAATCCCCAAAAGCTTTTCCAACCAGCACAAAAGATCCTCCCACCAAGGGATCTTCCACAAATATACAACCCCAGAGGAAATAACAAATCCTCTTAGAAAAATAATTTTTTTAACACAGCAAGAATTTTTATTTTTTTTTGCCAAGCTCTGATAATTTCCCCGTGAGGAAATTGAACCACCTCTCTGTTTTTCTCGAGATCCAAAATATCCTCCGTAACCAATTTTTCCTCAACAAGAATCATTTAACACACTGGCACACATGTCGAGAAGTGGTTATGAAAATATCTTCTCCACTTCACGGCAATTTTCCCATTTCAAATTTGCATGCAAATTTAATTTTATTTAATTTAAATTTTACAACCACTATACAAATCTCATGCACATATTTTTATTTTTATTTTCTAATTTTCAAATGCAATATAATTTACACACTTAATAATTTAATTTAATTAATTAATTTATTTAATTAAAATAGTTTAATCTTTTTTTTTAAGATCAACTATTTAACCAAATAAGCTAATTAATGAATTAAATTATCAAGCAAGTAAATTTCTACCACATTTAAACATTAATTAAATTACAATAATTTAAAACACAACATTCCAACATTAAAAATTAACCAAATTTTCTTTTCAAGCGATTTATCCAAACAGAAAATGACAATACAACCTATGACTCAAACTAAAAATAGACAAAGTACTAAGACCAGGATTATAGACTAGGCTAGGGTAAACCAAACTACTATCTCCCGATCAACGTATCCGTTGAGTCTTGACATGCTCAGACCTGAGTACCCAAGTGGAGTCGGTGTCATGTACCTGCAAATTCCTGCAACCAAGCAATAACGTGCATACAAATATATATATATATAAAGCATTAAACAGACACACCGTGCAGAGAAAATCACAGATATCGCAGGGCACTCGCAAGCGAGTGATGCGATTCCGTTCTCCACACCAATACACATCACAGCAAACTGACGAAATAAATGATGTTAGTCCATCATAAGCATGTACATATCAATGATCAACTGAAAGTAAACATCTACACTAACTCAAAGCATATCAAAAAAAAATAATCACCATACAAAGTATCATCATGTCACAGAATAATCCACTATCGCTCAAAACCAGTGATCAAAATATCCAAACAAGTATCATCATAGGTCTAACAGTGTGAAAACATAACAACAGAAAGCATAAGCGTAAACGGAGGGGTACTACATCCTCCCCCCCTAGGATCAGGCTTGCTCCTGAAATCCTACGAACAGATAGGGATAAAGTTCCCTCATGCGTGTCGCATCCTCCCAGGTAGCTAAAACCTCATAGCTAGGATCCCATTGGACCCTCACCTGATCAACGTCTCGACCCCTGAGACCGAGCGTCCGGTGTTGTAGAATGGCCACGGGCTCCAAAGCCAGCTGCCCGTCCTCTACCTGTAACGCATTCCAATCAAGTACATGAGATATGTCGGGATGATATGGTCTAAGAACTGATACATGAAAAACATCATGAATACAAGACAAACTGGGTGGTAAGGCGAGTCGATATGCCACGGGACCAATTCTCTCTAAGATCTCGAATGGTCCAACGAAACGAGGCGCAAGCTTAGAGCCTTTTCCATAATGGATTGGACTCTTTCGCGGTCACACTCGAAGAAACACTCTATCACCAACAACAAACTATCGATCAATCCTATGCACATCGGCATATTTCTTTTGCCTATCCTGAGCTGCTATCAAATGCTCTCTAATACGGTCAACCTATTGCTCCATGTCTCGAAGCATCTCAGGCCCAAGTAATACTCTATCCTATAATCGATCCCAACTCAAAGGAGTTCAACAAGGACGACCGTATAATGCCTGAAATGGTGGCATACCTATGGAACTCTGATATCCATTATTGTAAGCGAATTCTACTAAATATAGATAATCCTCCCAACATGATTGTTGGTCCATTACGTACATCCTTAGCATATCCTCTAATATTTGGTTAACTCTTTCTGTTTGTCCATCGGTTTGAGGATGATACGCTGAACTAAAGTTCAACTGTGTACCTAAAGCGTGTTGTAATGAAGTCCATAATGCTGAAGTAAATACAGGATCTCTATCCGATATAATCCTACAAGGAATTCCATGTAATCTTATGATGTCCTCCATGAATATCCTAGCTATGAATGAAGCATTGTATGATGATCATACAGGTGAAAAGTGAGCTACTTTAGTCAATCGTTCAACAGTTACCATAATGGCATCATGTCGACGTGATGACGTAGGTAACCCTACAATAAAGTCAACGTATATAATATCCCATTTCCATTCAAGAATGAGATGTGGCTGCAATAATCCAGCAGGATGTTGATGTTTAGCTTTGACTCGCTGACATTCAAGAAATCTCGATACATAATCAGCAATATCACGTTTCATACCAGGCCAGAAATACAATTGTCGAAGATCAGCATGCATTTTCTTGACACCTGGATGAGCTGAATACGGAGCTCGATGAGCTTCAGTCATGATTAATGTACGAAGACTCTCAACATGTGGCACATAAATACGACCTAAATTCTGTAATATACCATCCGATTCTAGGACATAACCTGCAAATCGACCTTCTAAAGGTCGACCCAATTCAATCTCTGACCTCACTTCCTGATATAATCTATCAGTAGGAAGTGTAGCTACTATTTGACCTCTCAAATCCACTTCAAGAGTAGTAGCAGAGATCTCATGTCGACGTCGGCTAAGAGCGTCAGCCACTACGTTCTCTTTGCCTTGAACATATTTTACTTCAAAATCGTACTCACACAAGAACTCCATCCACCGTCTTTGCCTAGCATTCAAGTTAGGTTGCGTAAAGATATATTGCAAACTACGGTGATCAGTATGAAGTTCGAAAGATGACCTAATAGAAAATGCCTCCATCTAACTAAAGCATGCACAACTGCAGCTAGTTCTAGGTCATGAGTGGGATAGTTTAATTCGTCATCTTTAAGTTTGCGAGACTCATAAGCAATCACACGCCCATCTTGCATCAAGACTACCCCCAAACCTTCTAAAGATGCATCCGTACACACTACGAAATCCTTAGTAGGATCAGGAACAATCAGTATAGGCGCATTAGTTAACTTTTCTTTAAGAGTCTGAAAAGCTAACTGACAATGTTCTGTCCAGACAAACTTCTTCCCTTTCCTTTGAAGAGAAGTAATAGGATGACCGATTCTAGAAAATCCCTCTACAAATCGCCTATAGTAACCAGCTAAACCCATAAAACTACGAACTTCACCTACATTAGTAGGTACGGGCCAATCTACAATGGCTTGGATCTTTGAAGGATCCACAGCAATACCTTTTCCAGATATCACATGTCCAAGGTATTTTATTTTAGGTTGAAAGAAGTCACACTTCTTCAGGTTCGCATACAATTGATTTTCCCTTAAACATTGCAATACCTATCTCAAGTGTTCTTCATGTTCCTTCATGTTTCTTGAATAAACCAAAATATCATCGAGAAATACCAGGACAAAGCGATCAAGGTATGTACGAAATACACCATTCATTAAACTCATGAATATAGATGGTGCATTCGTTAACCCAAATGGTACCACTGTGAATTCGTAATGACCATATCGAGTTCGAAAAGCAGTTTTATGAATGTCTGCTTCGGCTATACGTAATTGATGATAACCAAATTTCAAATCAATTTTAGAGAACACATTAGCTCCCTTAATTTGATCAAAAAGATCATCGATTCTAGGCAAAGGATAACGATTCTTAATCGTAACCTTGTTCAATTGACGATAGTCAATACACAGCCTAAGAGATCCATCCTTCTTCTTTACGAAGATGACAGGTGCTCCCCAAGGGGAAACACTAGGACAAATAAAACCCTTTTCTAAAAGTTCCTCTAACTGAATACGAAGTTCCTCTAACTCCTGAGACGTCATTCTATAAGGAGCTCTAGATATAGGCTCAGCTCCAGGAACTAGGTCAACTCTAAAGTCAATATCCCTCTTTGGTGGCATTCCAGGAATGTCATCGGGAAACACATCAGCAAATTCCCTAAGAATAGGATGATCATCAAGAGATACCTCTCAACTCTCACCCTCTTCCAAATCAGTAACTGTTGTTGCAAACAATTGACATCCTTGACGAAGACATCTCTTTAATTGCATAGCAGATATCATCCACAAAGAGATAGGTCTTTGAATACCTGCGATTTCCACTTTCACACCTAAATCATTAATGCAACTAACTGTCTTAAGTCGACAGTCAATTACAGCATGATAAGATGCTAACCAATCCATACCTAAAACTATATCATACGATCCTAAAGGTGTAACATATAAATCTACTAAGGTAGTTAACGTACCGATTTTAAGTTCACAATTATATACTAAGTTTTCTACTGCTACTTTCATCCCTGAGGCGAATTCAACTTGCCATTTACCACCTTGCTTTACCACCACAAGACCACAACAGTCTACAATGGTCGGTGAAATAAAGGAGTCAGTGGCTCCGAAATCAAAAAGTATAGAAACACTAACACCATGTAACTTACCTGAAGTTTTGACCACCGTGTTCTGGTGATCAGCTTGGCAGTCATTAACCACAGCATATATAGTATGTGCTCGTCCTGCATCTCCCACCGTAGGCTCTGAAGCTGAAGGTCAAAACCCATAACCAGTAGAACCTCTCATCGGACATTGCCTAGCTATGTGTCCCTGTTGTCCACAAGAATAACAACCTGTTCCTCTGCCAAATCCTCTGCCACCCAAAGGTGCATTGGACTACTGAAAACTACCCCTACTGACAGTAGACTGAGCACTCTACGTAGGCTGATCCTGCCTATTGCGCTTGTTGCGCCACCAGTTACGACCCTTTCCTATTTGAGGACTATTTTGTTGTTGTGGTTGAGGGTTATTGTTCTTTTGAGGAGTTCGTTGTTGTTGTTGCTGCCCACCCTTTGTGGGTGTTTGTTGGTTCTTAGAAGAACCACCTGTCTGTGCCTGTCCACCCTGTGGACTAAAACCTGCTGTAGGAGCACTCCCAATCTGCACTCCTGTATGCCCACCTAATGCCATAATAAGGTTCTCCTCAACTATGCGAGCCTTCTCCACCGTGACTTCCATAGTCTTTGGCTCAAAGACTCGGACACCACCACTGATGCGGGCATTCAAACCCTTGATAAAGTGTTGTACTAGCATAGGCTCATCATCGCCAATACCAGCATACTGCTTAAGTTCATAAAACCTATGTTCATATTGCTCCACAGAAAGAGCCAACTGACGTAGATCATGGAACTCGTCATCCCTACGCTGCCTCTAGTGTTCTGAAAGGAACCGTGCTCTGAACCTCTCGAGAAACATCTCCCAAGACACATAACCAATATCCAAATGGAGCTTGTGCTCCTCTAGGCGCCACCAAGTAGAGGTGAATCCTCTCAGGTGCATAATAGCGCATCTGGCACGGGTATTGCTACTGTAAGGGTGCATGGCAAAGCATCTACCCAAATCTAGTAGCCAAGTCTCAGCCTCTAAGCCACCTCCTGAACCATCAAAGGTAGGAGGGTGTGCCCTCAGTAAATCCCTCATGTGACCAGCAATGATAGCATCCTGATGTGCTATGTCCTCTACTCTCCTACGAGATCTATCCCTCTCTCTGACAACCTCCTGCTCATCTGCCTGTCTAGGTCCAAGATGAGCTAGGACCTCCTCTAATAGTGGACGTATCTGAGAACCCTCTACTGTTGACTGTTCAGGATTTTGTCCCTCATTTCTCTGACCCATTTGTTCTGCTTGATCACTGTGGTGAGGGCTAGGAGGGGGAGTAACCTAAGGGATTGGCCCTTGACCTCCACCTCGACCTCTACCACAATCTCTTCCTCCTTGCCTAGGCATGTTCCTACACATAACAATAACGAGTCTTAGATACTTATTCAACCAAGGCTAACAGTTGCGACACTACGTACTAGGTCAACCTAATGGGCTCGTGATTACCCAGAGCATCCAGTGTTTGTAACCTTGGCTCTTATACCAATCTGTAATGCCCCGTTTTAATAACCTAAGAATGTTGCAATAGTGTATAATGGTGTAATAATTTTTTTTTTAAAGTTTAATTATTAAGTTAATTAGTTGCGAACATTCGTTAAGTTACTAAACGTTACACTACTTTGAGTTTTCCATAAGTGACTTAAGTATTTCGCATTGCACATATTAATAACATTAACACAAACATTTAACATTGCATAACATTGAAATTTCCATTCAAGATAATATCATAAAGTACATACATGTTTTTCCATTCATTGCATTTGATAATTATACAATACTCATCCATCTGATGAGGTAGTTCAAATAATAGTTACAATTTACAAGTACATTGTTCACCTCACAACTTCTGAGGGATATTTAATAATACAAGATTTACATTATACAATGATGAAAGTACACATAAGATCCAAGTGCGAGCTCTCCATCCATGAAGCTCTCGATGCTGTGATCAAAACTGGGGACCCAACGGAGTAAGGTGCATGTTCCACCCAACCATGTGGTACCCGTAGGTCCACCCCCGTGCTAGGAGATAGTAATAAGGTTACCTAGACCTAATCTACTAACCCTAGACACTAGTACAAATAATCTATTGGTTACATTGCTTCCAGATTCTTGACAATTGAATTTACTACAAATACGAGGTTAACTATTATTCTAGGTGGAGTGTCATCACAACGATGCAAATGTTACCCTGGTGTTTCTTCCTAGGTTCCGGCCCCCAATCCTTGGGTTACCCTGGTAACCTCTTACGAAACTCGGCCCCTATTGCATACTGTTGCGGAATCAAATATCTTTTAAAGGAACAAGACACCGATTTGCCATTCCAGGCCTTCTCAACTTATACTCATGACTGAAGTAGCTCAAGAGTCATAAGTGAGGCATATCCATCTTGTTAAGTGTTTTTATTTTAACTACTGTGTTCTTTAGTTTTCACTGACTTACAAACTATTTGTAAGTTACCTGACACCACTTTTTGTGTCGGCCCTTACAAATAGCCACTCCCCTAAACATAACAAGGGTTTCTAAGTTTTCATGACTAGGGTTTACCAAGTGCACAAATTACATCTCACAACAACAAATAAACCATAACAGTATCAGACACCATGTTTAACTCTTGCACAACCCAAGTCAATTTAAGAAATACATTTGAACAATTAAACACCCTTTTTACACAATTCATTCTGGAAGGCTTACTCAACAAAGGTTTTCCCAATTTTCCCCAAAAGAAAATACGTATAAAAGCAAATCAAGAAAGTAAATATCTATTATTTGGATCTACTAAATCCATATGCAACAATTGAAAATACAACATATTTATAAATCGTCTTAATAAAAGATCTTTTTAATAATCAAGAAAAAAATAACTATTTCATTTATTCTATTTTTTTTTTATTTTCTTTTTCCCAATTCCACAATATATCATATTCAATAATTATATGTATATATTTATATTCATACATATACACATATATATACATATATAAATACAAATATAAATATAAATAATATATTTTAATCCTCATTAAATGAAAATCGGATTTTAAATAATATCAAACGGAGTTTATTTTATTTCCATTTCGAAAAAAACTAAAATCGAATGAAATTTTAAAAAGAGTTTTAACCCCATAAGACTGGCGCTATGGCCGCGACCTCCCCTTTTGGGGAGGACGCAACCCGCACCAGGCTGCGCCCAGCAGCCATGGTGGCTGCTGTGCGCAGCCGGGTGGCTGCGCCCACCCGTAAGGGTGAGGGGAGGGTTTCGGCCCTCCCCAAATGGCATTAAATTAATACATTTAAAATTTAACAAATATATATATATATTTTTTCGGCGATTAAATCAATCGCATTCAGCTCTTCTTCTTTTTTTATATGAATTCGCTATACGCGAGTTCTGTACAGTGAGGTTTTAAATCTATATAATTTATTTGGTATATATATACATTTATATATGTATATATATATATATATATATATATATATAAATATATATATATTTTTCAATAACAATAAATCACTGTAACTGTATATTTTTTTTTTTAACAGGAAATGAAAAGAAATATTTTCATTCTGAACAAATTGATTTTCCAAAATATAATATATACATAAAATCAATTACAGATGTTTTTAATGAAATAGATCTCCCAATTTATTTCCAAATCAAACAGGCCATTTTATCATGAAACCCTCTATGGTTTTGTAATTTTCACCTGTAGGTATTCTACTGTTTGAAGATAATTTTCACAAAGATTTAATATTTGGCAGCAAGAATTTCTTTTCTTTCTCATCTAAATTTCTTCATATATCTTTTCTACTTTTTTTTAAATAAAATCTTTAAGAAATTCCCAAGAAAACAAAACACAGGAAAAACTAAATTAATCTTTTCTCAACAAATTTTTCAAAAGAAATCAAATTATAAAAGAAGAATACCTGTAGCTTAAGATTTGATTGTAGAAAAGAAAACCTTTGTAGCACACAAATCCCCAAAAGCTTTTCCAACCAGCACAAAAGATCCTCCCACCAAGGGATCTTCCACAAATATACAACCCCAGAGGAAATAACAAATCCTCTTAGAAAAATAATTTTTTTAACACAGCAAGAATTTTTATTTTTTTTTGCCAAGCTCTGATAATTTCCCCGTGAGGAAATTGAACCACCTCTCTGTTTTTCTCGAGATCCAAAATATCCTCTGTAACCAATTTTTCCTCAACAAGAATCATTTAACACACTGGCACACATGTCGAGAAGTGGTTATGAAAATATCCTCTCCACTTCACGGCAATTTTCCCATTTCAAATTTGCATGCAAATTTAATTTTATTTAATTTAAATTTTACAACCACTATACAAATCTCATGCACATATTTTTATTTTTATTTTCTAATTTTCAAATGCAATATAATTTACACACTTAATAATTTAATTTAATTAATTAATTTATTTAATTAAAATAGTTTAATCTTTTTTTTTAAGATCAACTATTTAACCAAATAAGCTAATTAATGAATTAAATTATCAAGCAAGTAAATTTCTACCACATTTAAACATTAATTAAATTACAATAATTTAAAACACAACATTCCAACATTAAAAATTAACCAAATTTTCTTTTCAAGCGATTTATCCAAACAGAAAATGACAATACAACCTATGACTCAAACTAAAAACAGACAAAGTACTAAGACCAGGATTATAGACTAGGCTAGGGTAAACCAAACTACTATCTCCCGATCAACGTATCTGTTGAGTCTTGACACGCTCAGACCTGAGTACCCAATTGGAGTCGGTGTCATGTACCTGCAAATTCCTGCAACCAAGCAATAACGTGCATACAAATATATATATATATATATATAAAGCATTAAACAGACACACCGTGCAGAGAAAATCACAGATATCGCAGGGCACTCGCAAGCGAGTGATGCGATTCCGTTCTCCACACCAATACACATCACAACAAACTGACGAAATAAATGATGTTAGTCCATCATAAGCATGTACATATCAATGATCAACTGAAAGTAAACATCTACACTAACTCAAAGCATATCAAAAAACAATAATCACCATACAAAGTATCATCATGTCACAGAATAATCCACTATCGCTCAAAACCAGCGATCAAAATATCCAAACAAGTATCATCATAGGTCTAACAGTGTGAAAACATAACAACAGAAAGCATAAGCGTAAACGGAGGGGTTCTACAATTGATGCTATGAGAAAGGTACTAGAATATAATGGCAGAATTTGGACAATCACAAATTCAAGTCATAGTTTGAAAGCACAAGAACATATTTCCCTAGCATAATGTGATGATGCATGATTGTGAAACATTGGACTGTGAGACTTAATATTGTTAAAAATGGAGAAAACCTATAAAGAGAAAGTTCAAAAGAGACAATAGTCATTATACCATGAGGTAGTGAGCACAGTTTCCTAGTAAAAGTAGGGAGATAGTCACCATGGGTCAAGAAATAAGGATCATGAAAACAGAGGACATACCTTTATTAAGGGACACTAACCATGAATTTTATTGGATGAAAGTTGCAACAACTTGGATTGAGGTATGAGATTCAAGGGACATTGAGTACCCCTATCAATGTGGTAAATATGATTACTATTTGAAAACAATCTATCAAGTCTTGGGTATGCAATGAGGGATGGAGTTTTGGTCTGCAAGAGTCACATTGTCAATCAAATGTAGGGCTCTCAACTCCAACATATCCTCATTATAATGTTAATTTATAGTTCTGATTACTTTCAATGTGGTCATGAATATGCTAAAATGCTAAAAACTATGAAGAGGTCTGAACAAGATCAAATATTTTTATGTTAATGCTATTTATGATTTCAGGGATGCTCAAAACAGTGCTCACATATCAAATAAATATTACTTGTATGCATAAAGGAAACACTGGATTACTGCATCGACAATAGTTCAATGAACATTCCTTTGTAGGATAGTAACACAAATGGAAACTATAGATTATCATAGCCTTCCCTACAATGAGCTTCAAAATTTGTGTAAGAAGCATGGAATAACTACAAATAAAATGAATTCCTTATGACAAATGCTCTTCATGGAAAATACTCTTACTTCAATCTTGAATTGGAAGGTAGAAAACCTTTGAGCATAGAGGGAGTTCTATTTTTGTCACATGTAGAGAATAGGTGGAGATCACAACATAGAAAACATCTTGAAGCTTAAAAAAGGAAAAAACCTTGAATATATTCTATAGGTACAGTAAGCTAAGCCGCAGACATGGTAAATAAAATGAAAAAGACATGAAAGATGCTCAAAAAAGAAAAGGAAGGAAAGGGTTCTTAGTTTTGTAGAGTAAAAGGATATAGGAAAAATAGATTCCCTTATAGTCTTATGAAGATACATTTTTTCCTTGATTCTTAGTCATTTTTTATAGCCACGAGGAAGAGAAAATGAAAAGAAAGGAAAATCATGCTATAATACGCATGGGGCAATACTCAAATTTCATCATTTTTGCTACAACCTAGAGCTTGAAGTGACATTTTATTCATGGGAAATTAGGCTAACAAAATGATAAATGAAAGAATAAAGCTCTTAGCACGTGGCCTAGTATGTGTTTGTTGAAGAGGTTTGACAAAAAACTCCCAAAAGACAAGTAGAAAGCTCCACTTCGAACCTTAGCATGGCAACACCCAGGCAAAACATGAAGTTTGCAAGATGTAAAATGAAAAGAAAAACACATGAGGCCATGGGTTTGGTAACTTATGGATTTCTTTACCCTATTTTAATCAACCTCACATAAAGCTTTTTTTCCTTTGATTTTCAAAACTTTAGCATAACTAATACCCTTTTCCTTATATGTGTAAACCATTGCAAAATGTAGGGTTGGACAAACCAATTATTCCTCTTCAATTTTTCATGATTTTAAAATGGAGTTAATAAATATAATGTCATTAAAGAAATCAATTATAAATTAATTTAATTAACATCATGCAGATGTAGAATAAACAAATCCACAATGCAAACTAAAGTAATTGTTAATTGATTACTTTAATAACTATTTAGACCAGTTAACCTCAACTCAAAATCATGCAAAACTGAAAATTTGAAGTTGATTGAAGAGTTTTTTGTTTATATTTTAGTTGGTGGGGTGATTTTAGGGTTGATTTTAGTCAAACTGATAGTGATAGTGAGTTTAAGCCTATTTTTGCTCAAATTTCATTAGTTTTGGGCCCCCTTTATGGGTTTTTCATCTTTGCTCGTGGGAAAGATATTTGGAGATATTTTTACTTTCAGTTAGCTGCTAGTTCCACCTCCTAGCTCTTTGAAGCCATCTATTGTATATATTGAAAAGGATAGATTATCATACCTTTTTGTGAAACATTTATGTGATTAAATTGTCCAATTTGAGTTGTGAAAACAAATTTTATGAGAGATAGTTGTGAATCAAGATGCTCATCTTTTCCATTTAGGTGCATCACCATAGTTTAAGTTTCAGTTTATCCATTTATTTCAAAGCCTTTCTTCCCTTTTCCTTCAAGAAATTATTTATTCATTAGAAAATCATATGGGAGCTAACCCATAATTTGGAGATTCATTTTCACTATGAGCATACCCACAGGCTCGAAGATGTTTCCATGTTTCACAAGATTGAACATTGAGCATATAAACTTGGAATCCAAGTGCAATCTCCATGACAACAGTACATTTGGCACCCTCAAATTACATGTTATGCTCTAATGTTGGGTTTGCAATGCAAAAGTTTTCAACTTCAATAGTTCAAAAGCAAAAATGTATTTTTGATGAGGTTTGCCAAGAAGTGTCAAAATTAATGAATTCACTTCATGTGTTTAGCCAATTTTCAGTTGTGGTAAGCCCTCTTACACATGGATTTGATGAGAAGAAGATAGAGTTACATGTTGACTATTGTAAACATTTTCTTGATGTTGCCAAAGTTCATAGAGAAGTAGTAGAATATGAAGAGGAGAAAAGTCATCAAAAGCTGGGAGTAGCATGCCAACTTGTCTTGGATGATGAAGTAAAATGAAAATCTAATGAAGAATGAAGTCTTCATATGGAAAGGAGAAAGCAAGAGGAAGAAATTTGGCAGGTGATGCGACAAGAGGAGAAATTTGAATGTGTGAAGGAATTATGGAAGAGTAAGCGTAAGGACATGGATGATGACGATGATGAGGCTAGTTAGTCTGAGAAGAAATGAAAGAAGGAAAAGAAGAAAAAGAAGAAGGATAAGGAACACAAGGCTTATGATTCTTATATGGAGGAACCTGATGTTTCCATGGAAGATGAGGAAAATTATATGAGTGATAAGGTACAAGATGATGCAAAAAATGCCCAAAATCTTCTTGCAACTTGTAGGTCTAGAAGACTCTAATGATGGTGAGACAAATTCTCCAGTTTCAACAAAATCACGAAGGAGACATGCATACTTTGATTCTAAAGATGATGAACCATTGCAGAAGCAAAGTCTGAGAGAAGATGATCCATATGATGATGATGTCTAAGCTTCCTAATCTTTAACCAAACATAACCATTGTAGAAACAAATTCCAAGAGAAGATGATGCATACAATGATGATGGATAAGCTACCTCAAAATTTTAGTCAATCAAATATGATTTTTCCCTTCCAAATCCATTCAACATAGTTAAATGAGACCCTATGAAAAACCTCAAATGAATCATCTATATGTTATCTTTTCATTTTTCCTCTTTCTTATTTTTTATGGGCAACCTATTTTAGTCTTTATTTTAGAACATTTTTTGTTTCCTTCAATGTATTATGATTTATCTTTCTATTAGATTCTAGATTAAAAAAACCTATAATTGAAAATAGATAATTCATTTATTTTTATTTTACAATCCCAAATAGGTGGATTAAATTATTCTGCCGTTAAACAAATCTTGTACAATGTAATGTTCCCTTTTTAAAATGAAACCAAGTTGAAACTCAAATTCTCATCATTCATTTCCCATGGGCCTTGGGGATTTTTCTCTTGGAAAATAGGAGTATAATAATAAATCAAAATGATCTTAATGTCATAAAAGGGGACACTTAGTTGTTATCATAAAATGCAATTATAATAAAGAGGGCCTCAAGTAAATTGGAATTATAAATAAATGATGTCTCTTATAATTGAAATCTATTTTAAATAATTCCTCTCAAATATCAATCAAAGTTCATGAAGGAAATTTGAAGAGTTATGTATTTGGAGGAAAAATATATTTAAGAGAAGTCAAACAAGGAGGAGGAGGCATAATGATCAAGCATTTTATTTTTTTGATTTCTACTCCTTGTTGGAGTTTTGGACTTTGGTTTAATTAACTTGGTGATGAAAAATCTCTAGGACTTGAATTGTAGGATGAAAACCCACAATTCCTTGGAGTAATTTCATATAGGAGTCACCATTGAGGTAAATTGATTGAATTCCAAATTGATATTAATATTACACTTGTGTTGAAGGGGCATTGTGACTGTTGGAGTACTATTCTATTCTTTTTGGCCAGAAATATATCAAGTTTGTGGTTACCATCTGCCATATAAATCACTACCATTAGAGCATGATAATGGTTTCCTTATGATAACTGTTTGTTGTTGATACATTCCATCAAAGGTGCAACTATGAAAAAGGTTTCATACAACTAGTCACTAGCTTCCACATATATAAATTACATCATTATTTCTAGGGTAGTGTTGCAAGTTGGGGCACTAAGATATATGGTGGATCCATATGGTATGTGCAACTCTTGTACTATTGTCGAAACAATAATATGAGTTTGAATTATGGTGCACAACCCTTTAAAATAATTGTAAAATCCAAGGATCATTGGGGTGAATTTTGATCTAGGTATTAAGAATATATGATATATTATTGGTGACGTTTTAGGACTACTGGGATGAACATAATTCCATATTGTATGCTTCATAACAACATTGTTTTACTATTCCATCGACCATTTTTCCTATCAATACAAGTATTTGATTTATTCCATCAGTATTTTTCATTTTTAGACTTTATCTAATCTACAAATTTTTGTTTATCTGCACTGTACTATATCTGTGAAATATCTCAATTTGTGTAAAAAAATGCTAAAAAGGAGCACATAACATTGGAAAATACCAAAAAATAAGAAACTCCTAGAATTGGGGACATTATAATGGTATCAGAGTTGGATCTTGCAGGCCTATGAGATTTCTTTCTTATATAGTCAAGTGATAAAGCCAACAAGTATTATCAAAGGGAACTTAGAAAAAATATCCATTTCCTAAGAAATAATTAAAGTTGCACAAAGTAAATTAGACGCAAAGAATTCTTATGTTGAAATTTCACTTGGAAATTGGAATTATTCTGTATCTTTTCACAATGAGAGGAGGGATCCAAAGAGTGATCCAACACATCTTGAGAAGGCTAGAGAACTGTATTGTAAAGTGTTGGCACAAAGACCAAAAAATGTTTATGCTTCAAATGGTGCAACCATTGTGCTAGCTAAAAGGGGTCAATTTGATATTGCAAAGGAAATTTTTACATTGGTACAAGAAGCTGCAATAGGAAACATCTTTGTTCAAATGCTTGATGTGTGGGTAAATCTAGTGTAATGCCCCGCCACGCAACCCTAGAGGAAGTTGCAATTCATTACTTAAACATACCAATTTTTTTATTATTTTTTTGTTTAAGTACAAATAACATGTAAAATGAATACATATTGCCAACAACCTCTAAGGCCACGAGACAAAGATTACTTAAAACCCAAACAACAATTAACATCAAAAGAAACCAAAATATTAATCGCTTACAGAATTAAGATTACATACATCCCATACAAGATAAATTACAACAAGGAAAATAAATACCTCAAGATTCCAATTAACAACATTTAAACAATAAGATTACAACACTCATTCCCCGAATGAGATAAATTCAATAATCATGATTACAATTTACAAATTCCACCTCGATAACAAATGAGGGGATGAGTGTTGTAATCTTATTGTTTAAATGTTGTTAATTGAATCTTAATTTATTGTTACCCTGGTCTAATCTAATTATGTGATATGTTTAGTTTTTGTTTAGTATTTGTCTCTAATCTTGTTTACTTTTAAGGTATTATGTTTATTCATTATAACTAATAAAAAAAAAAAAAAAAATTGTACGTTAAGTAATGAATTGCAACTTTGTGTGTGCATTACACATGGTATCGGAGCCTAGGTTTAAACTCTGGGAACTCTGGGATTATGTTGGACCCATTATGTTGTAAGTTGTGTAGGTTTATACTCTGGGCACTATGAGCCATTGTATTGACCTAGTTGTTTTTCTCTTTCGTGTTGTTTTCATTTTGGGTTGCGTGGCGGGGCATTACATCTAGCACATGTTTACTTTGCACAAGGACAGTTTGTGCTTGCAGTGAAAATATATCAAAATTGTTTGAGAAAATTCTATTTTGGCAAACACCAAAATTTTATTATATTTAGCTTGAACACATTATGAAGTAGAATAGTGGAAAGATTGTAAAATATCATTATTAAGAGCAGTGGATTGTAACTATTGTAAGTTTCCAATTAGAAAGCTATAGATTTTTTTTTATGTAATGAGGGTTTCAAATTTGTTAGTGTAGGTTTTTATTTATTTATTTTTTCCTACACATTATTAAGCTTGCTTAGGTTATATTGAATGGTTAGGATGAGGAAACGTGGCATAATCCTTCAATCACATGTGTCATTCACACCCACATTTGGGTGGTTGGATGTCACACCCTCTTTTGGATCTATTAACCACCTCCCTATAACCATTTCTTTGTCTTTACCTGATTTGGCATAACCATGTATTTGGAATTTACCAAGTGGGTAAAACCTCCCACCTATTATGGGTAAAGGGAGTTATTATTCCTCTTGGTTTGATTTTCCTCTATTTTTCTATATAATCATTCCTCACCTCTCCCTATGTTAAGTTCACTAGTTCACTTATTTAGAAGTGTTAGTTTAGTGCTAGGAGAGTGTTGGGTTTATTCATCTCTAGGTTCGTGTCTTGCTTTCCTTCAATCACTTTGATCTTGGGTGATTTCACAATAAAATCTAACATGGTATCAGAGTTGGTTGTGAGTTGTAGGTTAGTAGATATCTCAATCCATTCTTGAAAGAAAAGTATGATGTTTTCTTGCATTCGATGATGACCTAGAGAATTAGAAACGCTTGATAGAGATCTCAGCTTCTAGGGGGTTCCTTTTTATTGTATCTTGTTTTAGGTATTTCAAAGCTTCCTAGAGACATTTTGAGCTCACCATTGAGTTTAGAGCAGCTAGAAAAGTCAGAATTGGCTTTTATTTCGTCCAAATCGGACATCGGATGCAAGATCTATGAAGGGTTGAAGCAAAGGTTTTTAGAGAGGTTCTAGAAGGTAGCCATCAAATCAGAGCATATTTGGCCCAAACAAACCTCACCATCATGTTGAGAAGGCATCAAAACCTAAAGATTGACTGCCAATTTGTCAATTTTAGAGAAAGTCATTTTTGGGGCAAATTTTTTTGGCAAGCGAGCCATACGACCCACTTGCAGAAAGTACGTTTTCCAAATTTAGTGGCAGTGCAACCATTTTTGGTGGTGCTTCTAGATTTAGAAAAACTTAGCTAAATTTAGTGGAGGTTGATTTTTTCAAATCAAGACCCCTCTTTATTAAAGTTTTCATTTTTGCACCTCAACTTCGAAGCACGTACGATATCTCTGTCATACATAAGCATTTTTCAGAGCAATTTTTTTTAATTTGGGGTAAAATTTTGTGCTCTTCATAGTGGTGTGTTAATTTTTCGGTCAAGTGTTGTTTTTTCCAGAAAGTCAGTTTTCTCATTAGATATGAAGGATAGTCACCATTTTTTGAACTTCAAATCGATGTAACTTTCATGTACAACCTTGGATTGAGGCAATTCTCTTTTTGAAAGTGAATATTTTTTTTAGCACAACAAATTGGTGCTATTTTGAGGTCCTCATTTTGAGACTTGATTTCACTTTTAGTATTTGGGTCCATTTTTGGACTTTGTAAAACTCTGGAAAACAACTCCAACATTGTAAACGTATTGATTATAAAGTGCCAAATCATTTTTTTGGGGGGATTCTTGATTGAGTGAAAAAGGGGGGGTGTCTTTGTGTGTTCTTGAATTTTCTCTCACATTGTAATAACAATCTAAAATGGATAAAGCAGTTTTTCTACTCACACCATACAATTACTTTGAGTGGAAAAATGAAATGGAAATTCACTTAAGAAAGTTAAAATTTTATAGAATAACAATGGGAATTGATAAGGAACCTACATAAGATGAAGATAAGCCTAAGTGGTTCAAAAATTATGATGAAGCTTTTGGCACCTTATGCATGGTTGTGTCTCTTGATCTACACTTTCCTAATTTGTATGCAAAATCACCAAATGAAGTGTGGAATAATTTTAATACTCTCTTTGGTAAACAAGATGATTTGAGAGCACATTCATTGGAGAACGAGCTCATAGGATTGAGCCCATGCAATTTTGACACCATTCAGGATTTCTTTACTAAGTTGAATGCCATAATATTGTAGTTGGAGCAATGTGGAGTTATAAAGGATGACTCATAGCTAATTTTCAGTATTCTTTCAAAACTTGGTCCTGATTATGTAGTGTTTTTTTCTACATTTCATACAATGAAAAGAGCCTTAGGAAAAGCATTTACTATGCCTTCTCTAAGTGAGTTTGCAACTAGTCTCACAAAGGATCAAGATAAATTGATTCAAATGAGCATTATTAAATCTTCTAAGTCTCATGCCCTGATTGCAAAACAAGGCACTAACAAGCAAAACAAGAAACAAAGGAACTAAGGAGATAGAAAGAAAGATTCAGATAAATATTCATCTACTTCTAGAGTAGACTCTAAATTCTCTTCAAAAGAGGATTCATCTAAGAAGGAGAATCCCACTTGTGCATATTGCAAGAGGAGTGGACATGAAGAACATTCTTGTTATAAGAAGGATATTGATGAGATAAAACATCTTCTTGAGAAGAAAAAAATTAGTTTTCCTTCTCAAATGGTTGATTCGACTTCTTCTAATTTCAAAAATTCAAAACAATAAGAATCTGCTAAGGAAAAAGGACATACTATAAGGGAAGGTAAATCAAAAGGTAAAGATCTTCGTGCTTCTACAAGTCTTGGATCAGGGAGATGACTCCTAGATTCTAGAGCTTCTCACCATATGGCTTCTACACTGTCTATATTCTCTTCTTTTGAGCCTTGTGTTATTCCACCTATTCTTATGGGAAACAATACATGCATGGATGTGAATGGGAAAGGATTTTTTGATATTGGGGAGGGAAATTTCAATGATTTTTTGTGTGTACCTCATCTTTCAAACAATCTTATTTCCATCTATTAGATCACTCATGGTGGAACAGGGAAGACTATGGAATTCACACCTAATTCTATTATTATTAGAGACTTGGAGAAAAGATAGATAATTGCTATTCGGATAGTTGATCACAAATCTCGGTTATACACCTTTTTAGACTTTGCTCCTGATGATGTTTTTATCCTTTAGTTTTTAATCACACTCCAAGTGTGAGCTTTGATTTTGAGGAGAACCTTGGTTACTTGAACTTGGGTACTCTCACATGTGATCCAGTTCTTGAGCCTTGCATTCCTTATCCTCCATCTACTTTTTCTTTTGAGGATACTTGTGTTGCTATATTCATGGCTTCTTGTGATTCAATACAACATGACATACATCGCCTTCCAAATATAGCTACTTTGGATGACTACTTGACAGGCATTGCAGGTTTGTTTATGGAATCTCATATTTTAAACTTGGGAGTCACTATTCATGATATCCATCTTCTCTTTGATGAAGTTGATTCTTCTTTAGTTGTTATGGAGGAACCTTTAGATCCTCTTGTTCACTCTCCACATGATCATTCCTCATAATTTGACATGATTGTGGGTACTTTTGAGGAGCATTTGGGGGAGGCATCTTTGTCTTTAGAGGAGGTATTTGAGTCTTTGGATCTTGTTCTATATACATCTCTACTAGGTTCTAGATTGTCATCTTCATCAGTGTGTCCTAGAATGGCTGATTTGATAGTGGTAGTTTTCAACATCAACATGGAGATAGCTGAGATTTTTTTAGAGGCTTCTTACATTTTGAGCTTTCTTCCCTTATATTTCTTTTAGGAATGGGAAGACATTCTTCATGCACCTTTGGTTTTGTTTCTTCCTAAGGGGAGGAACATTGTTCGATGATCGTGGACCATATTCTACATCCAATTTTGAGCATCAATCATTGGTACCATTGACTAATTGAGGGAATGCTACATAGTCTTTTTTATCCTTTCTATTTTGGAGGGGACTTCTCCCTTGCATGTGATTCTTCTTGTGTTGGGAAACTTGTTTTCTTTTCTCTCTTTTAGGGAAGAGTTTTTTCCCACTAGGTTTTCTCCTTTTCTTTAGTTGTGAGAGATCATTTTGTACATGGGTACCTATCTTTGTGTCTTTTCACCCACCTAAGCTACGTTTAAGGGGGGTGTTAATGTAGGTTTTCATTTCTTTATTTTTCCTACACATTATTAAGCTTGCTTAGGTTATATTGAATGGTTAGGATGAGGACACATGGCATAATCCTTCAATCACATGTGTCATTCACACTCTCTTTTGGATTGATTAGCCACCTTCCCATAACCATTTCTTTGTCTTTACCTAAGTTGGCATAACCATGTATTTGACATTTACCGAGTAGATAAAACCTCCCACCTATTATGGGTAAAGGGAGTTATTATTCATCTTGGTTTTATTTGCCTATATTTTTCTATATAATCATCCCTCACCTCTCCCTATGCTAAGTTCACTAGTTCATTTATTTAGAAGTGCTTTTTTAGTGCTAGGAGAGTGATGGGTTTATTCATCTCTGGGTTCTTGTCTTACTTTCCTTCAGTCACTTTGATCTTGGGTGGCTTCACAATCAAATCTAAAATTACCTTTGAATTCATTGTAGAGGGCATCCCCAAATCTGACTTCGTTGTAGAGGGCTTCACTGACTTCAAATTCATTGTAGCAAACTTTGAATTCCTTTCCCTTACCCACCTTTTTAGAAGTCTCCAAGTCCTCTTCGAATATTTATCACCCAAGCAAGTAGTTGCTATAACTGATCAAAATGCCTCATTTCCAGGTTAACCTGTAACTAATAAATGAAGCAAGGAGTTCTACAATGAACATGAATAAACATGAATAATGAATCATGCCAATAGATCATGCCAATAATTGGTCAAAATATTTTTTAAATTTTTTGTCTAATTTCTATTTGGTGACTAACTATTTAGTCATTTTTATTTCTATGAATAAATAATTTTATAGTCAATGACCAAATTAGTCATTTATTACTCATTTATAGTTGAGTTGCAAAAAATTATTAGAATTTAGTCATTTTTAGTTGTTGTGACTAAAATTTTATCACCTAGTCATTTATATGCCAAATTCTACTAGTGTGAGATCAATGATAGAGCTACTAATGCATAAGAAAATGTTAAAATGGATGAAGTAGTAAAGGCATTATAGAAGATAAATCCTAGTACAAACATTGATACATCTTTTTCTACGATGGAGAATTTCAAATTCTTAATTGATTCCTTCAAGGAATATGCCTCCAAACTAAAAGGAAAAGTTGAAATAGAAGTTGAGGAATAACTTGCTAAGAATAAATTATTGGATATCACAAAAATTTGTGCACATGCACACAACAAAGTTGTAAAATTTTTGAAGGATGTACAAGCATGTGAGGAAGAAGTCAAGACTTCACTTCTTTATTGCATGAAGTGGCTAGATACCACACAAATTATAAAAGATGCTATGAATTAAATTGAGACACAAATAAGAAGTGCATCTGAAACCTATGATCCAGTATAGGACAAAGCTTATCAGACCTGAACTTCCATAATGGAATTACATGACAAATTTCTCACCTTGCAAAGCCAGAAAGAAGAGATAATCAAATAGTTTGGGAAGCTATAGTATTTGTTGAATATGAAGCATATACCTATCTCAAGTGCCCTTACCAATATAGACAATATTTCAAAGATAAATATTACTCCCAAAACCCTGGAAGAAGGAGAAGAAACCTTAGTGGAGCTTGAGTTGCAACATAGAACACTTGCAACAACAAAGAGACATTGGGAAGAAGGAAAATAAATATGGCAAGTTATCTTCTAGAAGCTTCAAGGTTCAACATCTTCAAGTTGACCATTTCCAATTTTATGCATACTTTTGGAAGTATGCAGATGATAGAAGAAGCTTTTGGTTAACCTTTTAAGGGGGAGTTAGCACATTCTTCCAGATATTTATGTTTACATGTATATTTGAGGGGGAGTAAACAATTTTTTTTTATACTAGTACACCCTTTGCCATTGATGTCAAAGGGGGAGACATACTTGGAGAGATATTGGGTAAGATACTTTGGGAAAGCAAGTATTTTTGAGATTACTTTTGGTATGCATGTTGCCATCAATGACAAAGGGGGAGATTGTTGGAAGTTTGTCATTGTTGATGCAGTTTGGAAACATGAGCATGGTATGTATATATTGCATGCTCCAATGTTATCATTGATTTCACAATTTTTGTGATCACTCTAGTAGGGTTTGTAAATATTCTTGAAGAAAATTATACAGAACAAGTTGGTCTGGAAAGTATAGTTATACAAAAATTTGGCTATGTTCCTTTCGACAATATAATGGTTCAATGCATCAATTTTTTTGGTCTGAACTCCACCACAAATAGAGACATCACTCTACAATTCTAACATTAGTTTTGTGATCATCAAATCCATCTAAATTCAATATTTTATGATGTGTTGTGAAGTATCATGGAAGATACGAATGACAGAGTTCAACTTTGTATATTGCAGTTATTTTTTGAGCAGTATATCAGTGTGGGAGATTTCACATTCCTTTGTTGATAATTAAATTGAGTTGCAATGTTGAAGATAGGCCATTAGATGTTAGTTGAGTGGGAATTCTAGACTAGATCAAGTTTTGAAGTCCACGTGTGGCGAATTATGTGTACAAATGAATGTTTTTGTGTTTAGGTCTTATTTGGGGCCGACCTAACACATTTGATGTTTTATGGAGAATAAGCAAGTAATTTTATCTTATGTGGGATCTATATTAGGTCCATCCCGACCTATCTTGAGGTGACTTGAATTTTGAATTAAGGTGTGAAATTTGAATAAAATGTTTTGACGATGACATGTTCAATTTTGTGTGTTACTTCTAATCAGGCCAACCAAATTGAAGTTACACTTGATGTGGATATATATCGTAGATTGTTTTTCAATGATGAGAAGGGATGAGAGGAGCAGTGTGAAATGAGAGTAATGAGTGAAATATGACATGTATGGTGGTCCACCTACATGTGTGTGATGTGAATATAATTAGAGTTGTGCAAATTGTGGGAATTTAGAGTAGAGTAGAGTATTGATCCTCATTAGTGTAGAGATTGTTTTTGTACTTCATTGGAACCGTAATCCAACATATGATAGATGCTATTGTATCAGTTCAAATAGACTATGTAGCCACCCCTTCTTTTTTCATTCATTTCTCTGTGAACAATGATTTCACTTGGACAGTGATTCCACCTTGTAGTGAGCCTTCCTATAATATACTATATCCAGATATATTATATTGTGAGCTAACCCTCACTGTAGTTTTTCCCATTTTGGGTTTTTCTCACGTTTTATGTGATTTTGTGGATGTTTCATGCTTTCATTCATTGTTTTTGGATGTATTTTGGTAATTGGATGGATTATGTTTAAATGGTTTAATGGAATACTAATTCACCCCCTCTCAGTATTCTAGGTGTATAACATCGTATGACCCCTATTAAAAAATAATTACCTCAGACACTCTCAATTCCAATTATAGGAAAATTGATAGTCTAAATTTATCAAATCAGCCTCTTGAATCCAATGATGAGTTCCTTTTCACACCAAAATACACCTAAAAATTTCCCCCTCTAAAATTGGAAAAAAAGCAATGGAGAATCTAGATCTGAAGCACGTAACCCTTGTTGAATAAAAACACTCATAAATCGAGAAGGGGTTCACTGAATCCATGCTCTGATACCATGTTAGAATTGTGAAAAACACAAGATACTAGATCAAACAATGAACAAAGACACCTTCCACGCAAGAGATATATAAAATAAAGATTTATTATTCCTCAACAAGAAAATACTTACAAAATATCCAAATTATCAAAGGGTATGATAATACAATGAGGTTTGAGTGTTATATAGGAGCAACCCTAAATGATAAAGGAATTATATCATGACAAGTGTCAATATTTCATGCAATAAGACAAAATTATCTAATAATAGCTCTCTAATTAACATAGAAAATCACTCCTAAGTTTAGCTTAAGTGCATGAAAATAAATTAAACATAAGTAATTAAATATTAGTTAATTATTAGCTAATGCATGATTACTTTAACACAGTTTGTGGATTTTTTACTAAACATTGGAGTTTTGCAAGTTGATGTGTTGTTCCTGGTGAGTCTGATGGTTCAACATGATTATCTAGGAGGCATAGGGGATGTTTTGGCTATTGTGCATGTTGGAGTGGGAATACCTACACCAAGGGATATTCCACTCTTTTTAAATGAAGGAGCCATTGTAACCTGGCATCCTTTTGTGTCAAATTTATGCAATGTCACTTTAGTGGGACATCATTAGCTAGTCGTCGTGGGGTATGATTTTTTTAGGAATGAATTTTTATCATAATTTTGATAAAGTATGTGATGAAATTTGTCATAATTTTAATAAATGTATGTGAATATTTCCTTCTTCTACTATCAGAATTATGTTACTCAGTAACTTTCTTATGTACATTTTACAAGCACCTTCATACGTGCTACACTATCAACGATATAAATGCTGACATGTATATTTATATTTTCTATAATATTAGTTTTATATTATTACATCTTTATTCTATGTTATTTTAATGTAACAATTCAATAATTATCTTATATTATTCGAATTAAAATTGTATTAAATAAAAACTAGTGTGGGTGGAGAAA
This sequence comes from Sequoia sempervirens, assembly GCA_007258455.2. Lineage (NCBI taxonomy): Eukaryota > Viridiplantae > Streptophyta > Pinopsida > Cupressales > Cupressaceae > Sequoia > Sequoia sempervirens. The sequence goes on from VDFB02344321.1 coordinate 32,377, forward strand.
ATATCAAATGTTATACGTCTATTTCTAGATGAATTTTCCACACAACCAAATCTCTACATAAAGTATTTGGCATGGAGACAAGTTTCAACATGTTTATAAGTTCTTAGAAGCAAGAAAAATTTATTGTGACTTGTTAATGGATATTGATAATGCTCAAGGTACAACAAGCCATTTAATTTTCATGTGTTACTACAAAGTATTGATGTCTTCGTTCTTTAATTTTTCAACTATATATTTCATGGTTGACCCTTCTTTTTGGTTGCTTTAGAGCTTATATTTTTTTTCCTACTTCTATAATTTTATTGTTTTGGCTTGAAATGGGGTCCCAGTTTAGAACTTGTTTATCCCTTATTGGCATTGGGAAGTGAGAGACAATTTACCTTTCTTAGGGGAGAATCTACATCATGTTTTCTTATATCAATGTGATCAATTGGAGTCATTTGTAACAACAATGGGTGGTAGAGACTTGCTTCATAATAATCCATTGGCTCTCCCATTTGAGGTTGATTCTTTATTTGTGTCAAATCTAATGGATATTATTTTGTGTGAAAAACTAGTCAAGTTCCTCATTGGGAGTTATCTCCAACCTTCTGTCTTCTCATTTTCTACTCTTTCTAAAGCTTTGGAGAGCTACAATATTAGCTATGGTTTATCCACAAGGGGATTGAGTGTCTTTATTGACAAGGACAAGCTACTAATTGGTGACAGTAGTGTCTCAATTCTATATGCAATGGCCAATGGACTTGTTAGTGACAACCTTCTAATTTTAGTAGACCTTTGAATGATTTGCATTCTACTATTGTTGAATAATTATATTTTGACTTGTATAATATTTTTAATTCAATTTATTTTCTCATAAAGAATGTTGAAGAGGACCCACATGCATGTCATCTCTTTCTACCACCTTATGATCTTGCAAGCTCAAGCAAGAGTTGTACATATTAGTCTTTTGTATCAATGTAATATTTTTCTTAACTGCTACAATTTTAACATAAAATTTATTTTGTATTAAATTATTAATCATCTATAACAATATTTTGTCATGGTATGGAGGTCATGGTCAATTTTTTATGCATGGGCCTGGTTAGGCCCTAATTGTATGGTGTATCTAGCTTTTGTAAACACATTTTTTTTGGGGATTAATATAATACATGCAACCTTGGGTTTCTTTTATGAATCAAAAATTTATATACTTAGAAAATTTAAATTAATGTACAAAAATAATTCACCGTTCAGTGAATCAATGGACTTCTTCAATCTATTCCCATTTTCTTTAGTTGTAATAGAAAATTAAAATTAATGTACAAAAAAATTTCATTGGTCAATGAATGTTCAATGGATAGTTGTAGTTGCATTCCAAAATGAAATGTGTGAAGCACTAAACTTGTGAATTTGAACCTTTGGAATCATCCTAGAGCATTTAGATTTACAAAGATCTTGGTGTTTCACCTTTTATTCATGTGTGATATTAAAAACCTAAATAATCATACCCTTTTAGGCCTACATTATAATATTTCATTACCTTTTTTGGGTTCCCTAAGTCATAACCTTATGTCAAGTAATTGCATTGTGAGATTCCCCATCTCCCTTTATGTCCTAGTGCTCACTTAAAAATACTTTTTCACATGTGCTAAAAATAAATCACTTAAGTGAACTCACACTTTATATATTCAATATAATATGCATTTATTCAATATAAAAAAAAAAAAATTCACTAAGAGGGAAGTCATGAAATGGTAAAAAGTATGACACGTGTTTTCTTTTTATTTATTTCTATAATTCTACATGATTATTGTTCATTGAAGAAAATATGGTTGCAAAGTCACATATTAAAGCCATATTTATGTTCATGATGTTCTTAATTTAATGTCACTAGGAAATATTTAAAAAAATAAGAAACAATTTCCTCTTCCAATCTGAAGTGAGAAAAATGTATTGATTTGATAACTTGATATTAAGAACTTCACAATTTAATGTACATGATGATGTCATGAATCCAATTATCAATCAAGATAAGATTTGTAAATAGATTTCATATGCTAACTTAAAAATACTTTTCCATATATGCTGAAAATAAATCACTTAAGTGAACCCATGCTTAATATAGTTCCCCCCTCTTAGCAAACATTTTTCGCTAATCCGCAAGGTAAATTTCACTAAAGAAGAGGGAAGCCATGAAAATGACAAAAAATATGACACATGTTTTCTTTTTATTGATTTCTATAATTCTGCGAGATTATTGTTCATTGAAGAAAATGTAGTTGTGGAACCACAAATTAATGCCATATCTACTTTCATGTTTTTCTTGAATCTTAATTTATTGTTATTGTGTGAGTGAGAAATCTTTAAAAGGTAAGAAATAATTTCCTCTTCTAATTCGAAGCAAGTGAAATGTATTGATTTGATAACATGATATTAAAAATTGCATGATGTATTGTACATGATGATGCCATGAAACTAGTTTTCAATCGAAATAATATTTGTAATATATTCATATCATTTGAGTGCTTACTACTTGAGGTGCTCTCAAGTGACAATTATAGTCTACATGTAGCTAGACATCAATCAAAATAACATTATAAGTGGCTCTCACACTATTAAAGTTGGTTACTTGGTTAGCGCAAAAAGGTCAATTATACCTCACATGACTCATGAGTAAATGTCATAGCCCATAAATAGGGATGGTGAGCTCAACTAAAAGTATTAACATTCCTAAAAGTCCATAAAATGGTTTTACTTTTGAGTGCAATGTTCTAAATTTTGATAAGCCTTTTCATTTTTTAAGGTTAATAAGGAATAAGATGATGTTGTGGTATTATTGGGGATAATCTAAATTCTCCCACCTCTAGCTATGTATTTAAAGAGTAAAAGAGAAACCAATTTCATTCAAGTTCAGAATGGGTAGAATTGGAAAGAAGTTGATCTAGTTCACCTGGTCCTTGAGCCAAGTTTTAAACTAGGATGAGGAGCTCTGATGGAGATAAGTCCTTTTATAGAGATTATGACCACATAAGTATTTTAATCTTGTTTACATTGAAATTTGTTGATTCGTCATACTCCATTTTGACAAAATCCCTCAAAGAGGAACTATGGAATTCCAAATTCATTATGTGTTATCCTAGTGCCTTGGAGCTACCTAAAGTGGGTGGTAGTAGATTTACTACCCCTTATCTTCTGTATGATTCCAATTGGTAATCAAGATAGGTACATTTTATATATTCATAGCTCCCATTTTTCCAAAATGGTAGGCAAGCCTTGTAGATTTTCAAAGTCATTTTAGGCTATCTTGGTGGGACATATTGAGTAGATTATGAAATATCTTTTGTATTAAATGTTTTAACTATCATCTTGTGCTTCACCATAGTGAAATATAGAACCATGGTCCAAAATTTTCTATACATGCAGGACCATAATGGTGGATTGGAGCTATCATGTGAAATACCAAGATCCCAAGCATGGTTGACAAGCTCTGTGGTTTGAGAATATGTTTTGCATCCAATAACACCACTACCAGCTTGGAATCAATTATGTTTGATGTAAAGTGGCATGTGTCATTTATACAAGAGCTTGCATGCTTTACTCATCTTTAAAAATCTATGTAACATTGTAATTCAATTGTAATAAAATAAATGGTTGCATTATTCTTCATTATTCATTTATAGTAAAGAATTATTGTGTGTTTAGTGTCTATTTAAATTACAAGTAATTATAATTAATGTTACTAGAACTTGCACCTAAAGGAGGTTCAAAGAATCAAGGATTACACCGATAAAAAACTATATGTATGTTAATTTGTTATAGAGTATGTGTTTGTACATGGATATCCTATAAGTTCTAGTTCCATGCAGTTGGATTAAACAATTAATAATAAGTGCTAAGTAATGGAATGAAATAAACATAGACAAATCTAGATTTTTTCTTCAAGAAATTAATTATTATCTAATTATTTTCAATATTTGCATGCAGATTTAAAGCATAAAGCAATACAAATGAAAAAAGAAATTTGTCATCAAATTGATAAAAAACATCAAAAATGGAAATAAAATGTTCCCATCTAGTTGTCAAATCAATATTTATTTGGTTTTTTTATTAGAATCACAATCAATGATACTATCTCTACATATCCACAATCTGGTAGTACTTGTAAAATTTTTGGTGGTCATACAATTTCACATTTTTAGGGCTCTTTGTTTGTACTCTAGTCTTGAGTTGCAAAAATTCAAAATGTTGTCACTCTTGCTAGGGCTTTCTAAAATGTTGCTTTATATGTGAATTTAGGTTTCAAAAACCTAAAAAATACTACCTATTTTACTCCACCCTATAGTTTATTTCTAATTCATCATTGACCTACTCCCCTAGTTCCCAGTGCCATTAGTCATTTTATTAAGTCCTTTGCAATGTTAAGTAGGAGGCCTTTCTTGGGAAACATCCTCATGAAGATCCCAAGGGATCTAACTCAAGCGAATTTTTTTGGTGCGCTATAAAAATTGGATGAGAGTGAAAGCTATAGTTCAATATGTGCATGTAGTGCTCCAAAAATTTTCTAGGAGTTTATAGTTTTTCAAGCCTTGAGGAGACATTTGAGAGGTCAACAGTGTTCATAAAGATCTACCCACTAAAAACCCTTATTTTAGAGGCCTTGTAATAATTTCAAAAATAATCTTATAAAGTGGCACAAGGGATGCAAATCATACCCTAAAGCTACTCACCATGTACAAATTCATAGGTCGAGATAGATCTTGTTGGGTTGCTAGCAATAGCCTCTCAGGAAGTGAAAGAAGGTGTGTCTGTCAACAAACCTATGTCACTGGACATCAACTATTTGCTTTCATATAGAGAAGGTTTTGAAATCAATTATCTTAATTATTTCACTACGTTATCCTTTTAAGTATCTACCCCTTAAATGGGAGGTGGGGCTACTTAAAGTTACACACCCATTCTACTACTAAGTTAAGTTGTGAATGTTTTTTGAATCTTATTATTGCTAGTGTAAACAAACAACCTTAGGGCCTTATCATTTACACTATCAAAAATCACAACTAATAACTTATCAAATAACTAATTTTTGTGTTTTCTTAAATTGAATCACACCTAAGATTTAAAAAAAAACAAGACTAGGGTTCCTTAGAGGTTGGATTTTTGAAAAACATTATGCACCACATTTGTTGGCCTATGTGTCACAACTATGTATTTGCACTGTAGAAACAGTGCAATGCATCTATTAGCAATTGCATTCATTTATTAAAAATTTGCATCTCTCTATTAATCTAAATTATGCCTTAGCAAATAATCAGAAACACATCTATGTGCAACACATTTGTTGTAGATTGCATTACAGTTAACATATTTTGCATCACATATGTTGATTTCTTTGCCTCATCTTTTTGATAGAAAAAACATAGTTTATTTCCAAAGGCTACATAAACTTGATCTTTTTACACAAAAATTAAAATCTGAACAATCACTTTTTCTTGCATTTTTAGTAAATTTTTAACTTTCCTAGGTTAAAACATCATATCATTTCAACGTCATATCATAAAAGTCCTTGAAAATATTGTCTCAAAAATCTTACAATTTAAAAACTAAAAACAAGTTTAGAAGTCAAAAGTATAGAGTTATCATTTTGGAAAATCATCAAAACCTCATCTTGAAAAAAATACCCCATCAAAAAAAGTAGGTTTCTCAATTCATTAGCCTAGCTTAAAATCAAATTTTTCTATTAAACCACCAATATCACTTGAGGTTAGGATTTTTCACTTGCTTACGTTAGTCCAAAACTGAAAAATTTGTCAAGGTAATAATATTTTAGGATCCAAAGTCAAGGTATCAAAGGTCTTTGCATTTAGCGAAATATCATCACAAAAAATAAAAAAATCATAGCTTTCATTTTAGTCTTGTACCTTTCAAAATTTCTAAAAGTAAAAAAATACCAAAAACATAGAGTAAATTCATTTTAGTTACATTCAAACCACAACTTTGAAAAACCAAAAAAATCAAAATCTAGGAAAAGAAAAAGTCAAAATAGCTTCACTTTTTATGGTTGTCACATTATCACAATTAAAAATAAAAGAGATGGACTCATCATCTAATCCAATGAACAACCCAACTAGTGAAATTAATTTTGGTGAAAATCCTAGTGGTCACATGAACTCACAAAATCAGAATCTTCCCCCTTTTTGATAATTACACTTTAAATGATGTAAACCAAGGGCTCATGCCCGAGTAAATTGAAAATGTGTCTCAAGATCCAAGGATATTGAGAATCATTGAAAAAATCATATCAATAGACCCCAACAGGTACTTCATGCAATTGGCACAAAATGGAGCTATGCTACCACCTGAATTTGACATAACCTCAATCATAGGGGAAACTCCTAACACAGTGAAAGTATGATTAGGCACCATGAATAGACCTCCACCATCCTTAGTTCCTACTATGTCACCACCCACATCACAGTTGAACACAGGCATGTTGCTTGCCCAAACATCTCATTTTTCATCAATTGTGAATGCTCCATCACCACCTACATTCACCAAACAAATGGAAAATCCATTTTCCTCCACACCTACAACTACAGAACCAACCCACACTATGGTTGTATCCCAAACTTCCACCTATTTGAACACACCACATAAGATATGAAAGATGAAACCTTTGTATTAGGACCACAAGTGGGTACAACATCCACTTCATAGAAAATGAGCACATCTTCAAAAAGGAATCAATCATTTTTGGAACAGGTCCAAACATCACTCGACCCTAACAACAATAAAACAACCTTGGTTTGTCATCGTCAATTGGGTTCAATCAACCCCCACCTTCACAACAACCAAATAATCTTAGTTTTGCATATTTGGGTTCACTCAACCACCACCTCCACAACAACCAAATAATCTTGGTTCTGTATCTACATTTGGGTTTCATCAACCCCCACCACAACAACCAAACAATCTTGGTTCACCATCCACATTTGGGTTTAACCAATCCCCTCCCTAGCAATCAAACAATCATGATTCTACATATATAGTTGGGTTTAATCAACACCCTCCACAACAACCAAATGATGTTGGTTCTACATCCATATCTGGTTTTAACCAACCACCACCACCACCATCATTTAATCCAAATCCCACATACACATCAAAATTTCACCACCACATTCCACCCATGCATCAACATCAAAATATGCATGGATTCCATCCACAACACACCACCAATCCATTTGGGAACCCCTCACAAGGTTCCCCACAATACATCAAACCTAACTCAGTTCTGATTACACCATCGCCCATGGATTTGATAGCTTTGTAGTTACATAAATTACAACATTGGATGAATAACATGCATGTAACTAGGAGTAGAAAAACCTACTCGATGGAGGAATTATTTCCTTACTCTTTTGGTAGAGCATTCATATGCCCCCTTTTCCCACAAAATTTATTGTGCCTAAATTTTACAAATAAAAGGGAAAGGGAGACCCCATTGAACACATACGAGAGTTCTATACAACCTCTTTATACATGGCTCATGAACATAAATACTTCATGAGACTTTTTCCATAGATTCTAGGAGACCAATCCCTTGAATAGTTCACACACTTACCTCCAAGTATACAAACTTGGAGTGAACTAATGGATAAGTTCATCACACACTTTTCCTACAATATATCAAGTGATATCAACATTACCCATTTATGTGCTGAAAAATAGAAAGATGGAAAGACTTTCTCATCATTTCTCCAAAGATGGAGAAGCTTAGCTAGTAAGTTCCTTGCCACATACTAGAGAAACAACTGGTCTATATTTTTGTGAACCTCAACAAGGAGGTTATGTTCCACTTACAAATTCATTGTTCTAACATGTTTGAAGAGGTTATAGAGAAAGGAATCTCTATTGAAAAAGCCCTCGTTTCCAAAGGGCTTGTAAAAATATTTAAGGAGAATACCAATTATTCCTCTCATAATAATGCTAATGACAAGAGAAAATTTTGGTCATGAAATAAAAATGTGACAAATGATGGCATTGTAGATGCTAAGGTCATAAATAAACCTAATCCTATGTTCAGTTCGAAATGACCCATAAGGATGAACACCAATAAACCTCCATAGAAGTAGGAACAAACTACTAATGTGGACCAAAAAAACACACCACGTGGTCCTCCAAGGGCCCCTCAACCAAGATGAAATTGCATGCCCTTAGGGGAACCAATTGAGGAAATTTCAAAGAAATTGCTACAAAATAATGTCATCCAACTACCTAAGACTAGAAATTATGAGTCGCGTCCTTTCAAACCAACCCACTGAATGACAATGATTTTTGTGAATAACACATAACCAAAGGACATAAAATGTATTCCTACTTTAAACTAAAGAACATGATTTAGGATCACATAGAATAGGGCGATATTCAAATTGATAACTAACCGGAAACTAACACAAATCAAACGATCTTTAAGGATCCTTTGTAAACCCATGGGAAGGGAAAAGCCTCAAGTTTTGAACTAGGTGGAAAATACAATGTAAATTATACTAGTGTTTCCTATGAGTACATAGTAAATAATATACAATCATCAAATCACAACATATCTACTGTCACAATCAAAAATAAAAAACTTGAATATGCGGTTACCACCAGGAAATCAAAGGAGACTTTGCAAGGATCCCCCTCTAAACCTTGATTGACACATGAGTATAACTTACTAGATCATCTAGGAAAAAATCCAACTCAATTCTCAATTCTTGAATTGCTACACACCTCTCTTGAGCATAAGGCTATTCTAGATAACACATTTTAGGATTCATTTGTCCCCACAAACCTAAATGTGAATTAGTTTTAGGCCATAGTAGGGTTCTTAGCTACCACCCATTATATAACATTCATTAAACATGATTTTACTTCATAGAGCACCTCAAAGTATGCATTAACAAACAAAAAATCTAATGAGTTCTAATAGATGGTGGAGTTGGGTTAAATATATGCATGTTAAAACTAGTAACTACCATGGGATTCTTTGAGGCTTGTATAGATGAGTCAAAAAGGATTGTGATATGTGGATATGATGATATGGAATGTTCCTCCAAGGGAATCCTCATTCTCCCAATCAAAGTGGGTCCTATTGTATAGGACATAGTGTGATGTTCTGGATCTGGACCTACTCTATAACCTTTTTCTTGGGCACCTTGGATTCATTCCATGAAGGATGTTCCTTCCACATACCATCAATGTTTGAATTTTCCTTATAATGGTGCAAAGATCACTATTTCTAATGATCCTAGCCCATTCCAATATTGCAATAACTTGAGAGGTACAAGTGAGCATCATGTACCTATCCATAGAAAGAGCTCATCTACCCCCTCATCATCACACTATATTGACCCAAATTCTCTATCAAAAGCTTTGGCGTTACCAAAAAAATTCCTCGAAACCAAGGTCCAAGTCTAGGAAAATTGAGTTGGAGAATATAATATTGAAAGTCTATTCTATGTGTGGAAGCTACCATTTCCACCTAAACATTATGGAGCACCCTATCACATCAAGAAAGATCCCAAGGTGATAATTCAGTATCACTCACCTACAACCTTCACCAAATGGGGTGAGTTAGGAAAGGAATGTATTGATGAATACCTCTCCAAATGGATATATAGAGATGAAGAGGATGAGATACATCATGATCTACCTATGGAAAAATATGGTAAGGGATTTGACATAATGAAGAAGAAAGGCAATGATTGTCATAGTGGCCTTGGACTATAGAAGCATGGTATGACCAAACCTATCATAATGAGCAAATGACTGTACAACAAAGGGTATGGATATCAACTACTAAAAGTGAAAGCTCCTAGTACTACAATATTTTAGAAGAAAGTTGTTAACACATCTAAAATTGGTACCAATCACCAACTTGACTAGGGGCATACACATTTGCACCAACTTCATGGATCTAAACAAGGCTTATCTACAAGATGATTTCCCTTTACCCAATATAGACATGATCATGGCTATTACTGTGACCGACGACACAATATAAGCTAACTACACTTGATTCATAAGGATTAAAAGTGTATTTAAGCCACTATACACAATCCCAAAAAAATCATTCAATTCAAACTCAGCTAAGAAACCATTAAAACTAACATATTAAAATAAAAAAACTTCATAAACATCTATTTTACACCATTGAAACTTATCCTATTGGAGGAGTGGTGTCACATTGATGTGCAATGGCAACCCTTTCCCAATCCCTTAGATAATGAGATTGTTTTGATCGATTCTGTTGAAGAGAATTGATGAAACCGATGAAATATGTATTGTAAAACATGATGAAAGCCTATTTTAACATTATATAAGCTATGATGATTGATCTAAGTGTATGAAAAGCTATTCTAAATGTATGCCAGATTCGAAAGATTAAAACCCTAGTTTCAAGATATACTAAATGGATGCAACTAAATTACCATGGAAGCCATTAATGGATGCTACGCTAAAAAAGCATGTAAAATAACCTAAAAATGCTTCTAAAATATAAATGTGAGTGCAAGATGAGAGTGATTTTAATAGCATAAATCTAATATTAAAAGATGGATCCCTATTGAATAGATGCAAGCTCTATTTATAGAATAGGAAAAATAAAACTGATGGCCAAGATCAAAAGGATCAATCAATGGTCAAAATAGAAGGAAGATGGAGGCATGGATCATGGATTCCCATCAAGGGTTGAGGATGCAAGATGATATTTAATCAAATTCTTACATTCATCCAAACAAACACACTTTCAAAACTTACACAAGAAGCTTTGTTGAAAGTTTGTTATAAAAAGGAATATTCCCTTTTTCAAGTGAGTGAAGAAAGAGAATATTCTCAAAGAATAATCTCATGGGTGAGGAGAATTAGATAGTTAGTTAATTAAAACCAAATTTAATGTGCAAAGGGGAAGGAATATTCTATGAGAATATTCCTTTTGGAGGAATGTGCAAAGGAGGAATATTCTCAAGGAATATTCCCTTGGAAGTGGGAGGATTAGATTTAATTAATAATTTGATAATTAAAAGAAAGTTTCAATTATGCATATTAGGAGAATTAAATGATATTCACTAAATAAATGCTTTCATGAAAAAGGGCGAAGTGATATGATATTTAATTAAATAGCTTAGGGTTATTTAATTAAATAAGAGGACTCAGGGATTAAATTAGAGAATTTTATTTATCCAATTTAATAGGACAAAAGGTTAGCATGAAAGGGGTTAATTAACCTAATTAGGTCAATCAGGTTAATAGATGAAAATGATGCAATTAATTAAATAGCTAGGCTAATTTAATCAATTAAGCAAAAAGAGGATGGGTTTTAGGATGAAATGGTGTTAGTATATCAGATTTGAGTGTATGATATCATTCAAGACATTTTTAAGTGTCTACATTTTTCCCCTCTTTGGAACGAGGTACATGTTACATTGGTTCAAAGACTGACGCTCTTTTAAATTAAAAAAATTGTTGTTCAAATAAAAAAATAAAAGATTTTCTAATTTTCAAATGCCCCACTATTGCCCCAATAGAAGGAATAAGCAACTTTTGTGCCTCCTTGAGAGATCGGATGAAAATTTGGAATTTTGGGTTGATCTCTTGACAAAGATTCAAGATCAATTCAACTCAGAGAGGACTAGAAAGCACATATGTTTGATGTAGTCAAATTTTATGATGTATAGATAATCATTAGCCATGGGTAGCCTCATGTACATTTTGACATATCATACATATTCGATACTTGGATAGAATTGTTAGTAAAGATAGAAGAATAAGAAGAATAAGATGGATGGATTGACCATTGATTTTGAGATTGATTGAGAATTCCAACAAGCCTATGATCCACCAAGACTTTATTAGATATGGTGATGAGAGATGAATGATGATTTTGCTCATATCTTGGGATTGGGATTTTTTGTCATTCCTTATGTTTGATATAACACATAGACACAATGCATCATGGCATATAAAACCAAGATGACATTTTATCTAGTGATAATGGATTTTGACTTTTCAAATAGATAGGATAGTTCATGTTCACATCTTGACATACAAAAACCTCATTGGAATGTCGTTTAGAAGTTTATAATATATCGTACCAAAGCATATGCAATAGTCAACAATATACTCCAAACAACCTACCTACACACAACTAAGAAAGTATGCACAAAGATTATTTTACAAGAATACCCACAAGTACAAAAAATGAAAGATAATTATCGATGCCCCATTCCTTTCTCTCTAAATCATTGAAAAATCATCAAGAGGTCCTTGGAATGGGTTAATACGATAAATTATAAGAAAATATCAAAGACAAACAGTCAGTGTTATCTATATCTCTTTCCAATTTAACATAGCTAAGGTGATTTTTGATGTTGATGTCCATTGCAAGAAGGATGCATCCTTGGACATGTTTATTAGATGTTTTCATTAGGATGAGGTGTGTGATAAGCCATTGATACAAACTTCACTAACTCATTTACCTATGATCTAGACTTTAGATTTTGATGCTTAGGTTCTCACTTTACGACTTGCAATACTTTCTTTCTATTTTTTTTACCAAAGTTCAAAGATCATGATTGATTTATTATGGATGGAGGTTTATAGTGGGTGAAAGTGAAATGAGATTGGATGGTTTTGGATTGTTTTGGAATATTTCAATGTTTTAAGTGTTTTGAAAATGTTTTGAGGCTATTTTTGGTCTTTTTGAAAGTTTATGTGAATGTTTAGGTTTTTGATTATTTAAGGTTGTTTAGGATTTTTTCAAAATTTTCCAATGATTTTGTGTTTTTTGAGTTTTCCAAATGTTTAAGGCTTTTCTAAGTTTTCCAATGTTTAGGGGTTTTCTGATATTTTAAAATGTTTAGGGGTTTTCTGAGATTTTTAAATGTTTAGGGGTTTTCTGAGATTTTTAAATTTTTAGTGGTTTTCTAATATTTTTAAATGTTTAGGGATTTTCTAAGATTTTTGACCAAGAACCTAACCTAAAAAGCTATCCTAGGGGCCTTGAGTGCTTATCAAAGATGAACCTTGCCTACGTTATACATGTAGAGACCACGTAGTTTGACTGACTCGACTTATTGATGATGAAATGTGAACAATTAATGTATTGAAAATTTATTATGATGGACTCCTAAAGGACTAACCTAGGGTGTCTCAGGGGCACATCAATGAATGGGCTTGCCTACGTTCAAGCTCAGAGACTCATAGTTCAACATGGTTTTGTTTTTGGATTTTCAATGTTTTGACCTTTTTAGGGATTTTGATTTGTTTTGGATGTTTTGGATTTTGAATTTATAATTTTTGAATGTTTTTGGATTTTAGCTATACAAGGATTTGGATGTTTTGGATTTTTGGCTATAAAATATTTTGCAATTTTTTTTGGATTTTTTGATGAATGTTTTTGGGATTTTCGATGAGATTTCCAATAACCTTAAGACATACAAGAACCTAATCTGATCCATAACGAATTTACCCACAACATGATGTGATAGACTACCTCGATACATGCAAGACAACCTAACCTTAGGAATATGCCAAGTAGTTCTAAAGGGGAATACAATACGCCACAATATCAAGTGATGATACTGACATGGAAGGGTGATAGAATAAATAAGATTAATGATGTGATTGATGGATGTGATGCAAAGAATGATAGGATAAAGAGCCAAAGAATAGATGGAGGTGCTTTAATTTACGCGAGGTTCCTATTTTCTAGGTTTTCACCAAGGTACTTGCCCAAAGTTCCATCGAAGTGGTTTTCACTAGAGGACGGTTCTTTTTATTTATCGTTTTTAATCATTTTTCTCATTTTTTTTGGATTTTTACCATTTTTTCATTTTTGTATTTTCAGATTTACACCCTTCAAGCCTAGGCATA
>VDFB02344322.1:0-19575 GCA_007258455.2 Sequoia sempervirens
TAATCTACCCACATTTTGGTTGAGGTCTGGGATTTCATCACACATAGCCTTCATCGCATGAGTGCGAGAAGAAATTGTAGGCTTATCCAAAGTATATATGCTAGGCTAAGGTGATCTAATGAATGGAAATAGAGGCATACAATTCTTCTTTAATACCACCACCACAAACATATGCAAGGTGGTTGAAATTGTTTTCACGATGGTAAGGTTGATCTTCTAATCTACCTATGGAATTGCCAATTCAATAAAGGGCGACTGAAGGACTGGAGCAGGCCCCGGCGAGGATTTGAAAGACCTACACTTTGGGCTTTGCAAGACCCGGGAGGGTGATCCCTTAATATGTTTACAACCTCTACACCATTATTATAAACAACATTAACAATAACAGATAATCTCACGTAATAGCTCAACATGATAGGATAATATCGAATAGAATTGGTTGTTCAATAATATCAACTATTTGGAGCATGAGATAACTACATTTAATATCTCGCCCGATTATATAAAGATAGTCGATGATTTGCAATTTGTAGCAACTCTGAGTAAAGGCAAAACAAATACTTAAACCATCTGAATAGAATTTTAACTTGAATTTAGTGCCATATATCCATTGGAGGAGTCAAATTTATAAGCATCTAAGGGTTTATGATAGATTTAACACATAACATATAAGATCCTTGATTAACATTGTTTTACAATCTCATCAAATTTATTATTCTAACTGGCCGCTACTTATCAAATCCTCGAGAACATATCCACCTACAATCCCATTCAAGCATTTTAATTAATTCCTTGAATTAAACCTAAAACAAGAATCATACACACCACAACAGTGAGATGAACGAAACAACCCTTGATCATTTTATTCAAAATTCAGATATGCTTGTACAATGGACAGACATGAGTTCGAATTAATCATATCAATTCAAATGCCAATACTGTCATAAAACATCAAATCCCCATGAATTCAAAACCCACTACAGAATGACTCAAAACCTAAATTGCATTTTCCCTAAAACCATCAGACTTTACAATTTGCTCTGCAATTTCATCTAGACTCGACCAAAATATCTAACTTGCTAACCCATACTTCTGGCCTTGAAATCCTTCTTATAGAAAAATAAGGAGCAAACAAGCATCGGGCCAGAATGCACACGTGTCACTAGCCAATTGGACTACCTTGTGATATTCCAAAAATTTGTTACAACAACAATCTCCACAAAGAATCTTCTTGTTCATCGTGCTTGTTGAGAATGGTTGATGCAGTAACAAAAAACTTCAAAAATTCCACGTTGAGACTGTCACCAAAAAAAAAATTGGAATTTGTTGTAACTGCAATAGCTGATTTGTCAACCATTAGCAGCCTACTCCTTTTCACTCTTCCTCAATTAAATATACATTTACCCATTTCTGGTACTCTTCATTAGTTGGCCAATCAAAATTGATCACTTCATTCACCTTGACACTATAAGGTTTGTACTTAACTACCACCTGATTTGCTTCTCTTTCAAAAGACTCCAAGAATGAGCCGGTGCTAATGATTTTGTCCATACAGCTCACCAATAAATCATAATCACGAGGTTACTCTCTCTATTTTTGAGGGGTTTGTAGTCGAGCTTATGATATAAAGGGGAGCTCTTACACTTTTGTGATTCTTGTGAAAACGTGTGGGGAGCCCCATGAATCTTGTTGTAATTGTAGGATGCATGAATAGGGCGTAGGATGAGAAATAAAGAAGGTATAGTTGTTGTCCTCAATAGTTTTGTGAAGAAAGCATGTGAAATGAGAGGTTCAAGCCTAGGTTTCAACAAAACATGTATGGGAGATCTGATTTTATGAATTTTTATCCATGTGTAGACCTAATGGGTTGTTTTTAAACACTAAATATAAATGATATACATACACACACACACACACACACACACACACACACACACACACATATATATATATATATATGTATGTATGTATGTATGTATGTATGTATTTTTTTAAATGTAAATGTAAATGCAATTACTAGATCTTTCTCTAGAAACGATAAATGCAACTTATATCATTAAAGAAATATATCTATGTTTATAAATGTGTGTATTTCTAAATGCAAAGTGAAATGCAAAGAGCATATTGTTTTGTAGTGTTATAGATACAACATATTATCCATAAATTAATGTAATTGAAATTAAGAATTCTTCAGCATATAATATGAAATCGATCAAACTATTAAAACTACATGAGAAATAAATGAAAATAGTAAATGCATATGTATGTGTATTTGTAAATGTAAGAGATGTAAAATAAATAAGAATAATGAAAATATAAAGAATACAAGGAAAGATCTCCTCCACTTGGCAGTAGTGATAACCTCCTCCTCACACAACCCTTAAAATTATGAATAGAGGAATATAATCTTTGAAGAACTCAAAGTTGATTCTCTCCAACCTGATGCAATTAGTCATTTTATCCTTACAAACATTTATAGTGATTACTAGAGGCACATAGACCAATTCTTCATAATAGAAGAATTTGATCATACTTTTCCAATGATGGCATTATGAGAAAACCTTAGGTTAAATGAATAATTCCTAGATAAGTTCTTTAAATCATGTCCAACCTTATAAGAGAAGACCATTGCTATGAGTACCTGGATACCATGGAGAAAGGCTCTTTGGGATCTTTCATCAATCATCCTACCTTAAAACATACCAAAAGTCTCCTAGCAATTAGACATAGGAAGATTTAAGATGACTTAAAAAAAATTATTGCTAGAGCATAAACTTATAATGACTTAACCAGGCCTAGTACACACTCCCTCCCTGTTAACCACTTAGACATATGGAAATTAAATGTAAATTTGCTGCTATTTTTAGTCATGTAGGTGTCCAATAAACTACTTGGTGGTGTTTCCCTTCAAGTTTATTTACTTGAATGAAGAGAAAAAGTCCTTTGATTACAATTAGAGAATACACTTGAGGCCTTGGTTGTGTAATTGGTGGACCATAGTCACATTTAACACTTCTTACAAAGTTTGGGAGTTAAAATGTTAAGTAGATTTGATTTGTGATGGACACATTTGGATGGTAGTAACAATAACTTGCAATCTATCAAGACTTGATTACCTTATAACCTGTGAAATTCTAGTGATGAAATGATAGATTAATCATAATGTCACCTTAGGATCACATCACCATGAAAGAACTTCATCCAACATCCTTATGAGTGTAGGTTGTAAGGATAGCTAAGGTGCGGAAACAACTCTCCTCACGTCAAAACCTCAGGGAAGAATGCAGAGGTGCTTTTAAATTTTTCAATTATAGTCCAATTAAGATACACTTGAAAGAAATAGCAGAAATAGAGAAATGAACATAAACAGATGAACACCAGATTTACGTGGGAAAACCCTTACAGGACAAAAACCCACCACACCAAGAAAAGCCCCTTTGTATTACAGTAATGGAAATTACATACAGAGATCAGACTTATCTTTCTGATGTCAATTTATAGCAGCATACACAATGATCCACCTTCTACAGAACATTCAAGTTACAATGCTCTCATAATTGAATTCACACTGATACTCATCGAACTTTTCATCCAACCATTCATCCAACCGAACACCATCATCGATCTCAGAGTATATCCATGTCGCTCCTGTCTGTCAAACTTCCTCATAGAAATGGCCATAACAGTTCAACTGCTAGCAATTCCCACTCTGCTCCCTGATTGGTCAAAGACACACCATGTAGGACAGTCTTCCAATCAGTCAACAACGTTCAACCTGTGTCGCATGTCGGTGAGACACTAACCATGTCTCCCCAATGCCACAAATCCCAACCGTCGATATCGCCAAGATTCATCACCTTCGGTAAGAGGTTACACCGAGTTCAAAAGCAGTTGCTCAGACTTCCCCTTGTCACCAAGACATCATACCGATAACCACCATATGTAGCGCTATTCGACAAGACTATCGCTATTCGGTGAGAGGTCATACCGATGTTCAAAATGTCACATAGACACCAGCATTCCCATCGGCGAGACAAACGCTATTCACCAAGAGAACATATTGAAGCCTTCATGTCACACCAAAATGTCCTACCATCAGTGAGACTTCATTTGTTGCTAAGAGTTCTTACCAAATGTTCACACCTCTCGCCGATGACTTCAGTCGCTAGGAGTCTCACTGAAGATGCCCAATAACAAACACATGTAGCAATGTTGGCAAGACTTCCACTATTCGATGAGACATCATACCGAAGCAAGCCTTTCGGCCAAGGGTCTCCCTGATGACTTCGAGTGTATACTTATTGGTGAGACATATCACATCGCTAAGACTTCATGTACTGAAAGCAAACCTTTCGGCCAAGAGTCTCCCCGATAACTACAATTGCCATGAGTCTCCCCGACATCTGCTAGGAACCAAACCGTCGGCAAGACCAACCCAGTCAGTAGAGGGTTATAGTGAACACAACAAGTCATAATGATAGCTCCAGTCGGCAAGACAACAACAAGGTCTCGGCGACCTAAACATTCCACAAGGTTGCACAACTGCTAGTTAGCCAGACAATAAGGGTGTCACACCGACTTGGCTCTTTAAGAGGTTTTAGACTATGAGATTGAGGCACACTATTCCAACAATCTCCCACTTGATGAAGATCACACAGGCACCTCTAGAGCACAACAAAATTACTGAAATTCATGAGCACTGAGGCCCATCGAATTGGCACACCACCTGAACTTGTTTGTGCTCACTAGCTTCGTCAATACATCTGCAACATTCTCCAAAGTATCCACTTTTTCTAAAGAGACCTTTCCATCCTCCACCATATCTCATACAAAATGATACTATACATCTATATGTTTCAACCTGGCATGGAAAGTAGGATTATTTGCCAAACAAATAGCACTCTGACTATCACAGTAAATTGTTATTTTCCCTGCATCAAAACCAATGTTAGAACACAAAAATTTTAACCAAATTGCTTCTTTATAGGTGTGTGTTACTGCAATGTATTCTGCCTCTATAGTGGAAAAAGCGACTACAGCCTGCCACTTACTCATCCAACTCACTGCACCACCATTCAACATGAAAATATGTCCACTGGTCAATCTTCTGCTGTCAATTTCCCCTGCCCAATCAGAATCCACATATCCTCGAATGTTGAGAGTCCTCTATGATTCAACCAAATTACCATGGTAACACAAAGCATATTCTAAAGTGCTCTTCAAATATCTAAACACTTTCTCTTCACAGCATCCCAATGTGTCGCTTCAAGATTAGCCATAAATCAGGCTAAGTACTCCCCTTTGCTTAGGAAATTTCTAGCCTTAATGCAGGACCATTTGCATACATAAGACTTTACCCAACCGCACTAGCATAAAGGCACGCCCGGTCATGTCCTCCATCTCGGTTGGAGATTTTTGGGCCCAGTTTTCAGCAGAATAGCTTCATTCCACCGCAAAGCCCGGAACAACTAGCTTCTTCGCGGTCAGTCATACAAAATCTCTCCAGAATAGTATTAATATACTTACTCTGACTGAGCCAAAGTTTTCTACTCTTCCTGTCCCTGGTTATTTCCATTCCCATAATATACCTAGTTGCACCAATATCTTTCATTTCAAACTTCGCGGAGACAACTAAGACTTAAGATGAAATCATTAACTTACTATTGCCTATGAACAACATATCATCAACATAGAGAGCAATAATAAGAACTTGATCACTTTCAACTTTGTAGCCACAAACAATGATCGATTTTGATCTTACAAATCCCAATGACAAAACAAAGGGTGTCAAGAGCTTACGGTGCCACATTCTAAGAATTTTGCTTTAAACCATCACGAGATTTTTCAACTTCCAAACCTTTTTTCTTTGCCTTTCTCCTAGAAGTGCTCAAGGTAGGACATAAATTTCTTCTTCAAGATCACCATGAAGAAATGTTTGTCTTCACATCCACATCGTTCAATCTCCTAAGTCATACTGCTGGCGCAGAGTGACAAAGAAATCGATCAGATGCCGAGCAGCTACAGAGAAAAATATCCCCATAATCAATTCCCTCTGCACGGAAATAACCCGCCGCGAAGCCAACCTTGCCTTGTATTTTCCACCCAGCGCCTTCCGGACCTGTTTGCTTTTTTAAATACCCATTTGCTGACCAATAGTTTTTCTACCGCCCGGGGCAGGGCACCAAACTCCAAGTATCATTCTTTTCTAATGATGCCATTTCTTCATTCATGGCTTCCAACCAAGATTTTGAATCAGACATTCTAAATGCCTCTTTCACAGTCTTAGGCTCATCAGTGCTAGAAATTAAAGCATAGGCACAAGTAGAATCTATCAAATAAAACCCATACCTATCAGGTTGCTTTCTTTCACGAGTTGACCTCCTCACTTGCTGAGGCTGAGGTTCTTCTTCTTCTTTAGATCTTTCAGAGCTACTTGAGCTCTCCTCAGTTTCAGGTACATTTTGAATTTTCAATTCCTCTTTATCTGGTGTAGGAGGAATTTCAACTACATCCTTTTTGTTTTCTGATTTTGTCTCTGATTGTAGATCCAAGGTAGAAGGCTTCAGCTCATGAAAGATAACACTTCTGTTGTATAGAACCTTCTCTGTATCAGGATTCCAAAGCTTGTATCCTTTTATGCTAGCACTATAGTCAATAAAAATACATTTAACAACTTTGTTCTCCAATTTAGATATTTTCTCATTTGGCACATATGCATATGCCTCACAACCAAAAACTTGAATGTGTGTCTCCGCAGGCTTCTTTCGGACCATGCTTTCAAGGTGTTTTCTCAACAAAGGCGGAGCCAGAGCGGTTTATCCAAAGTAACATTGTAGCAGGCTGCCTCGGCCCGAACTTCTCCTCCAAGCTAGCCTTTGCTCAGCATGCCGTGCTCTTTCCATCCTTTGTCTATTGAACCTTTCTACACAACTCCATTTTGCTCACGAGTGTAGGTGTAGTTTTATGTCTTTTAATCCCCATGATCTTTCACGGTACCTCTCGAAATCATCGAACAAACTTCACGCCATTATGGAGTCCTTAAACATTTTTATTTTTTTCAGTCTAATTTTCTACAAGGTTCTTAAATTCCTTAAACCATCTGAACACTTCTGATTTACTTTTCAAAAAATAAACAAATGCTCTTCTTGAATAATCATCAATGAACGATACATAGTACCTTGACTTAGACAAAGAAGCAACATTCACTAGACCAAAAACATCAGAATGTATATAATCAAGCAAACCAGAAGATTTGTGAGCACTGGAGTAAAATGAAACATGGTATTCTTTAACATATATACAATGTTCACAAAATTCGAATTCAAAGTTGCAATCATCAATCCCTTCAACTAGGTTTTTATTCTTCAAGTTTTTAAAACCTTTCTCTCCAATGTGGCCTAGCCTATGATTCCAGAGCATAGTCTTTTCTGCTGGAAGTTTAACTTCCATAGAGTTTACACTATCAGGAAATTTTTCCTCTTTTTCCCCATGAGTAGCTTTTTGTGACTTGGCAAAGACACTATTGCATTGAGCAGCATGTGCATCCAGCTTATACAAGGTACCAATACGAGCACCCCTTGCTAGCACTATTGAGCCTCTAGTCATCTTCACTGACCACTTCGAGCGTGACTTGCACTCCAATATCATTGGAAACTATTTGACAAAGTAAATTTTTGAGCGGACACGAGGCCTTAGCGTTACATCATTGATTCCCTTCACTCTTCCATCGGTGAATTCCAGCTCTTCCGACCAGCGATTTCCAAGATGAATCACTTGTCAAATATACCTTTCCACCATTTATTTTTCATACTTTGTGAACCGAGTCTCTATGAGATGTCATGTGGAAAGATGCTCGAGAATCAATCGGCTAGACATCATTTAATGCACGTGTAGCCAAGGCTACAATGGTTTGCATCACTCACGAGAAGAATCATTGTTGGAAGAATTCTTCTTCTTCTTCTTTATCCTCTTTTGCAATCCTTTCCAGACATGACCCGAGGTTGCCCACAATTCTAGCACTTCACCTTGGACTTCTTGCGATTTTGATCTCCCGCCGATTGGATTTGGACTTCTTGTCCTTCTTCTTTCTTTTTTCTTTCGATCGCCTCCTATGACAAGAGCCTCGCCGTCATCTCGGAAGATTTCCTTCTCATCTCTTTTGATAACAAAGAAGCAACAACATCTTCCATCTTAAAAGTGGATTTGGTACTCCCGATAGCCATGCCAAGTGATCCCAAGAATCTGGCAAAGAATATAATAACAACATACAGTGATCCTCTTCATCAATCTTCACGCCCACAGATGTTAACTGTGCAATCAACATGTTGAATGCATTCAACTGATTAGCAACAGATCCTCCTTACTGCATTCTCAAAATTACAACTTCTTCCTCCAAGAACAATTTATTCACAAGGACTTGCCACGACCAGCCAGGCTGCCAGGTCTTTTTCCCCAAAGGAAGATCACGATCTTTTCTTCATGAATATTGAGGAAAGAATAGAGTTTGCTAAGCGAGAGCCTTATCAGCCCCTTTGATTTTTCTATCGTAGGGTCCCAATCCTCTTTGCTTCATGCCTATAGGTTTCATTCCGGACATAGTAATCCAAAGATCGCGATCAACCAGCGAATCTTCCATTTTAAGTTTCCACAACTCAAAATTGCGCCATTGAATTTCTCAATTTCAATCTTTCTACGATGTGCTTGCATCTTAACTTTTGTAATTCAAATTACCAAGCTTCTACAAGACTCGAATGAAATTGACACAAAACCCAATGTACTTACAAAGGACCAACACAGCTAGCTGAGCTACGTGCCACTTATAAGGAAAGCTGAGTGCGAGAAACAACTCTCCTAGTGTCAAAACCTCAGGGAAGAATGCAAAGGTGCTTTTAAATTTTTCAATTACAGTCCAATTAAGATACACTTGAAAGAAATAGCAGAAACAGAGAAATGAACATACACAGATGAACACTAGATTTACATGGGAAAACCCTTACGGGAGAAAAACCCACCACACCAAGAAAAGTCCCTTTGTATTGTAGTAATAGAAATTACATACAGAGATCATACTTATCTTTCTAATGTCAATTTACAACAGCATACACAATGATCAACCTTGTACAGAACATTCAAGTTACAATGCTCTCATAATTGAATTCACACTGATACTCATCGAACTATTCATCCAACCATTCATCCAACCGAACACCATCATCGATCTTAGAGTATATCCATGTCGCTCCTGTCTGTCAAACTTCCTCATAGAAACGGCCATAATAGTTCAACTGCTAGCGATTCCCATTTTGCTCCCTGATTGGTCGAAGACACACCATGTAGGACAGTCTTCCAATCGGCAATAACATTCAACCTGTGTAGCATGTCAGTGAAACACTAACCGTGTCTCCCCGATGCCACAAAGACCAACCGTCGATATCGCCAAGAGTCATCACCTTCAGCAAGAGGTTACACTGAGTTCAAAAGTAGTCGCTTAGACTTCCCCTTGTCGCCAAGACATCATACCGATAATCACCATATGTAGCGCTATTTGGCAAGACTATCGCTATTCGGTGAGAGGTCATACCGATGTTCAAAAGGTCACATAGACACTAGCATTCCCATCGGCGAGACAATCACTACTCACGAAGAGAACATACTGAAGCCTTCATGTTACACCGAAATGTCCTACCATCGGTGAGACTTCATCCGTCACTAAGAGTTCTTACCGAATGTTCACACCTCTTGCTAATGACTTCAGTCACCAAGAGTCTCACCGAATACACCTGATAACAAACACATGTAGCAATGT
The DNA here is from genome assembly GCA_007258455.2 of Sequoia sempervirens. Classification (NCBI taxonomy): domain Eukaryota; kingdom Viridiplantae; phylum Streptophyta; class Pinopsida; order Cupressales; family Cupressaceae; genus Sequoia; species Sequoia sempervirens. The sequence goes on from VDFB02344322.1 coordinate 9,806, forward strand.
CGGTAAGACTTCCACTATTCGATGAGACATCATACCGAATCAAGCCTTTCGGCCAAGGGTCTCCCCGATGACTTCGAGTGTGTACTTATCAGTGAGACATATCACATCGCTAAGACTTCATACTGAAAGCAAACCTTTTGGCCAAGAGTCTCCCCGATAACTGCAGTCACCATGAGTCTCCCTGACATCTGCTAGCAACCAAACCATTGACAAGACCAACCCACTCGGCAGAGGGTTACAATGAACACAACAAGTCACAGCGATAGCTCCAATCGGCAAGACAACAACAAGGTCTCGACGACCTGAACATTCCACAAGGTTGCACAATTGCTAGTCGGCCAGACAATAAGGGTGTCACACCAACTTGGCTCTTTTAGAGGTTTCAGCCTGTGAGATTGAGGTACACTATTCCAACACAGATACCACCAAATAGGTATTTACCAGATCCGTTTTCCTTCAGCGAGGGAAATTCAGGAAGAAAAGAGGAAAGTGAGACATTTACTATGTCTAAAAGAGGGAGAACAACTAGAGGTCAAAATATTAGAAGAAAATTTTGTAAACGCATGGAATTTTTTCTTACTAAAGGGGGGTCATGTTCTTATGATGATGAGAGCATAGGCGACATCAAGGTTCCCTTGAGGTACAAACATCTATGGAAACAATGGGTACCCAACAAACTTCCTCCAATAAACACTGATTTTTGTGTCAACGAGAGGATATATCTCATAGCACCATCATCATTAAATGGTTTGGGCCTATTTTGGATGGATGGCATAAAGGTTTGTTATGACAAAGTTACTGAACTGATGGAGTATGTCGGACCCTGTTACAGTTACAAAGATTGGATGCAACTGGTTTGATATACATGAAGTATGCGTAGGTATGCACTGTCAGCAAATTATATACAACTAAAGATAAGGATCAAAATAAAGGAGTGGCTATGTACATTGATGGAAGGCCAAAAGCATCAGGGAATATTGCAGGGTTTATAAATAGTACCACGACACAGGTCAACAAATAAGCAACTTAATTGCATATTCGAGGCGCGCGAGGGAAACCGTATATTCGTATGTGCGATAAAATCAATAACTGGAGGGGAAGAGTTGCTAATCAATTACAATTTGAATCGCTTAGTTACAAACACAGTTTCTATGGGCGTGGTATGTATTATGTACCATTTTACCCAACCTCCAATTAATAACTCCAATATACCATTTAATTCTTATGTTTTTTTCCGTAAGTCTATTTGTTTCATTTCGGTAATGTTTTTTTATATTTAATTTTTATCACAGCGGGACATTGATCGTATGGAGAAGACTCCGGCCCAGAGCACAGATCGCGATTTATCTTCACGGGCTTCTACCTGACAGGTTTACCTCATTGTAATTGTACAAATTAGATACAAGCAAATTTTTTTATTATTATGTTGTTTTGATAAGTTTATTAAGTTAATTTCGATAATGTTTTTAATATTCTTGTTGCAGTCGACTGATCGGGGAAAGGCACCAGCAGTAGATGAGAGCATCGATAGGGAGGTGCAGTCAATATTATGTGATGATGAAATTGCTTATTCAACAAGCCCTCTCGATATGATAAGGAAGACCCCAAAAAAATGCAATGAAGAAATCCTTAAGTTGTTATTCATAGTACCTCAAACAGATGAGATAAGAGAGAGGGTTAAAATATTGACTAAGAGATCACAAAACTTGCAAGTTGAAAGTAAGTTGTCATGAGATCTTTAATTATAACATAATTTCATTCATGGTTTTATATTTTGTACTCTTTTATGTCATGAACTAAAATATGTGTTGTTTTTACAGGATTTTTTATGTCTTCATGATGCTCCTGGCCATGATCAGGGTACTGCAAGGGTATGTGCAGGATCATGATGAGTCAAAAAGTGGCAATATGATGGGTATATGGCTGACAAATTTTTTTTACCCAAAATTGATGAAATGAAAAGGGTTTTTAAAGGTGATTCTCAACTTTCCACCAATATAAATTATGCTTTACTTTGAATTTAATAAGTAATTATTATTCATTTTCTGTTCAAATTAAGACTAAAGTCCTGATTGATAGGCTGATTGAAAAACATCTATAGCTTTCAAATGGGTATCACATTTTTGAATCAAAACATGTGTCACGTCTATGCTTCCATATAGGATTAAAAAGAAAAGTGTGAATTTCATGGTTTGACCAAGTTAAGGTGGTGGAGACATGCGAGTTTTTAATATTTTTTAAAAGTTGTAATAAAAAAATCATAATTAATTATTACTTGGAAAAAAATTACAAAAAAATATGCATCACATCGGGATATGAATCCTCTACTTATATCTAAAATCTTATAAAAAAATATTATCATTTTATTGTGGTTAGGGTGGTCAGACAAACACTTGCTTCTTATTTTCCCTGAAATTTAAGTACTCTTGCATTGAAATTTCAAATTTTTTTTCAAAAATAGATTTGTTTTGTTGAACTAACCTAGAAGTTTAAGAAACTTCTGATGGAGATTTGATTACAGATTTTATTCTTACATATTTTTGAAATAATATAGATAACTTATTCAATTTTTTTATGTCCAAGTTTCCTAACTCTAATTTTTTTGAATTTTTGCCATTTAAGGGCCTATTTTTTCCATGATGATCCCGCACATGCACACTTAGCAAGTGCTGCAGAGGGTAGGGATTGGTGCAAGTCGATAAATCACGGGCACCACCACGCATGCACATCACATCATCTAACCCCATCATCCGTGCCTATATTGTTGTATTTCAAAATGTTTGGCAACTACATACCATCTGGGGGCATGCGGTAGTGCACCCTACGGTGGCGAACACATGCCAAAACATCGCGATCAAGACATGTACACGGGGGATGTAGAGGCCACTAGTACTAGTGATATTTTAGTAGCATTTCCTAGATTTTCCTGTATTACTAGTACGAGAACATTTCCGGTCATATTTGTGGTGACCGAGGATTTCGTTCCCATAAAGATAGAGAAGGTCCCAGATACTTTAAAATGTTTTAATTATTATTCTATCTAATCCAATTGAAATTTACTTATTGATCGCTCTTTTTAGACTATTGACCCCATGATCATTTTGCAGGAAATGATGTTTTTTATAAACATCTAAGTGATATTACATTGGAGCTCTTCGGGCCCACCATACGTACACGGTGGAATGCCCAAAATGAAGATTTAAAAGATGAGCTCATTAAGCGTTTAGTTGTGATGTTCGGTGATAAAACATTCAACCAAACCAAGGTCCTTAAGAAGGTTGGTACCTATCTAAAGTATGTGAGGGACCAATATAGGTCACATTTAGAGAAGAACAAAAAGTATGAGCATCCCCCCATGATTCAGGAGAGGGAGTGGAAGGACACAGTGTGGGATGGAAAGGAGAGGCTAAAAGAAAAAAGGAAAAGGCACCACCGGGCCAAAGGAAGGTATGTGATACTATCAACAATGTAATTATATACTGATTACTTTCTTTTATTTTACATAATCTAGCATTATTTCAAACTTTCCATAGGTTGCGGAGCTTACATCGAGAAGGCAACAAAGGAAAGAACTAGAAAAACACGGGCAACACAAACTTGTCTACGGTGGTTATATGAAATTAGCGCACAAATTGTAAAGTATCAATAAATGAAATATAGTATCCAAATAATAAGAATTGAAAGAAATTTTGGTTTATCACACCATGAAGAAAAAATTCATGATCTTATGCAAAAATGTAGGGCTCTAAATTCAATAGAGTTCCCACAGAAGATGACCTGAATATTTCCTTCCAGCAAGGCTATGGAGTCGTGGCTGAATTCCTAAGAGTCTTGACTGGGCAAACACAACCTTCCACTACATCCAACATGCAGGTAAATAAACTCAATAAAGTTTATTTAAAATTGAATACTTGTGCAATCTATTCAATATTAATTTTCACCACAAAGTAATTACATGCCTATTTGTTTTAAACATTCAAACAATGATAATACTACACATGACATTGGGATGCAGCTTTGGTGGTGGAGCAACCCTAGAGATGAAGGTCATGGGTGTGCATCCCTAGTACTTTAGAGCATGTAGAGCGTGATCAACATGTTGAGCATGATCAAGCTAGAGAAGATCAAGAACATGATGTGGCCCCATCAGGTAAAGAGGACCACTCTAAAGTTCTTTTAAACATATTTAATTGCAATTGGTGTATTAATTAATGTAACATTTTGTGTTTCAACTTTAGAGCATATAGAGCATGATCAACGTGTTGAGCATGATCAGGCTAGAGAAGATCAGGAACATTATGTGGCCCCATCAGGTAAAGAGGACCACTCTCATGTTCTCTTAAACATATTTAATTTCAATTGGTGTATTAATTAATATAACCTTTCGTGTTTCAACTACAGATCAGGATTTAGAGGGTGTTGAGCACGAGTCTATAACAAGAGTTCAGGAACATGATGTGGACCCATCAGGTAAACATAACCACTCTAATGTTCTTTTAATTAATGAAATACTTGTAACAATAATAATAAAACATATCAGTTTAACATTTCTTTCTTATTAAAAGAACCCCACTTCAGGCCACAAGGCCCACGCCAGCGAGCGCATCTACTCAGGCATATAATAAGATCAATGAAAGCGTAGGGAAAAATAACTAAATGGGGATAGATATTGATTTAGAAAAACAATATCTGACTTCAGATTTTGTAGCTTTAAAAAAGAAACAAAAAGTGATTGTAATCATATCATGACAACCATATTTCTTTGATAATATGTAAAACCGAAAGAATGAATATTATATGTTAATGAATGAATGTGAATATGTTAATTAATGAATGTTATATGTTAATGAATGAACAAGTTATATGTTATTAATGGATGAATGAATGATTAATGTTATATGATTTCAAAAGCAGAAATTGAGAGCGATGTGTGAGGGGAGGGGGCCAAATGAGCTTCCAATTGCCACGCGGTTGGCCATGTTGGTGAGAATATTAAACTATTCTTGAAACAAAGAGAAGTTTCAATAAGGTAATGCACTTTTCAATATAAGAAATGCATCGTTTGAAGTATCAAACCAATATGCAAAGATGAAAGAAAGTGCTAACTTTTCACTATGGTGGTAGAAAAATGATTCTTTATACCCTGAATCCATGCTCTGCATCATAATTTGAAGTTGTTTCCATTCTAATGTTCTGAGTTTAGTTTGTTTGTATGGCTTTGTATGAATACCGCATTGTGTTGTGTGTGGATTTGGTTTCAAAGCTCTATTTCTTCTATTTTTAGTGGTGACATAACTCTAAAATTTGACTTTTGTGCATAATAGGTTAGTGGAAAAATTGACAGCTCTGAAGGGTTTAGAGGCTCGATTGAGATAGATACACGGATATTTGGATCTTGTTGTTGATGGGAGGCTTCAACTTAACCATGAAATTTTGTACCATCTACATGTATGCAAAAGTTTCTACTTACATTCATTCTTGATCATAAATGCTGTAAATGATATTAATGCCTCAAACTTAAGATTCGTTTCATTGTTATAATGATCAAAATGTTATACTTTGCTATACATTCAAGCATTCTCTTTCCCCCTACCCCTTGCTCTCTCCCCCCTCCTTTTAAGAATTTTCTTTGTCATAAAAGATTCACATTTCTGTCTCATTTACACAAATTTATCTAAAGTGCTAGAAGTGAATAAAGATATGTAAAAGATGATGGATTATGTCTAAACAACAACTTTCCATCTTATAGCTAATTAAATCCTTAATATTTGAATAGTTTAGAGCTCCAATAATGCTTGTATATGCATGTGTAGTAACAAGGAGCTTATGAAGATTTGAAAATTTAAACGCCACTTGGTATTTTTCCCTTAGGGCAGTTGAAATGGACATTTTGAGTAATACAAACTTACACACACATTGGATATTTTCGGCATTGCATTGAAGAAATTTTTTCTCTTTTATAAATTTCTAGCTAGACATGGAGGTATATATATTGGTTTCGGGTTTATTCTCAGAAGTAGTTAATTTCACGTAGAGGAAGACTAAAATCTTCTTTAATGTCCCTCAGGTCGTGTGAAAGCATATGAATCACTCTGTCAAGGCACCATTTGTATTCATCCAAAAACTAGTTTTGTTCTTTTTTTTGTTTCTTTGCATGTGTTTTTTTAGGCTCTAGAGATGTAGCTCACTCTTTTCCTTTGCACTTTTCATCTATTTTGATGATTACAAGAGGATTGTTCTCAATTTTCATGTAGATTTGTTTGTAACCTTATTTTCTACCAATCAATTTGCAAACCAGTCACATATTAAGGACCATTTCACTAACTTGTAGTCATCCATTACTTCATATGTTGTAGGTTGTGTATGTGTGCTAATAAATCCTGATGATTGCGAGAACTTTAATCCCACATGTGTACCCAATCTTCTCAAGTAAAATTATTACCTTATTTTATAGTACTTTTAAATGGTTAATTGAAGGTGCTTCTTTAGATCCTGAGATAGTTGAACTCCCCTCGATTAAAATATGGTATTGATGGACAGAGATAATGATAAAATTGAGGTCCATTGAACACACAAATTATGAACATAATTTCATCGGATCTCATGAATAGTGTTACAATTATAATTATTTCTCCTTTTAATGTATCTCTATTAATGAAAAGATAGATCCCTATAAATCTAAATCCATGAAAGTGTTGAAATATGTAGTATCTGTAGGACTCCGAAAACTATCAAACATATTCTTTTTGAATGTTTTTATGCTCAGGAAATTTGGTACTTATTCTGCCATAAGCTGAAGGTCTGGAATAGCAATGGTAAAATTAATTGGCATGATATTTTGTTTTGTAATTTCAAGCTCAAGTTTGATTGTAAGCTATTTTGGTATTTCTTATCCAATGAGATCATGTGGCATTTGTGGAAGGCAAGAAATGATGATAAATTTAAGGGTATCAAGAGGGTACTTACTGAGTCTTGCAAGAGACTCACTTTCTACTCTGTTGCTCTGCAAGTTTCAACTCTTGTGGAGATCTCAATGGAGAATTTCTTGAAGTCAATAACTGAAGGTGCTACTAACAATACCAAAGAGGATCTGAGAAGTGGACCCGCCTATAGGTTGAGCTTGGAAGAGATCGTGTTGTTCCAACAGACATTTGATGAGCTCCAGAGAGCAATTGATGAAGCTGTAAGCCTAGAAAGACAGCGCGGCCCCCAGCAGTTGGACCCCCAAGGAGAAACAATGGAGAACCTTGATATTGAAGAAGTCAGCAATGAGGAGAATGTAATCAACACTATGTATTGTTTACGCTGATTTGAATAGCAGCAACCTATGGTGCTGTTAACAACAATTTGTATTGTCTATGTTGGTTTTGAAAACAAATGGTGCTTTTTGGTTTCATTCTTGTTGTGTAAAGTACTAATATGATATATTTCCTATTATGGAAATGCTTTGATGTTGTACTGATCCTAATGCCAGATAGGCATTTTCATGATATGTAATGGACCTTAAACTATTTTCAATACAAAAAAAAAGAAAGATAGCAAATATTGGAAGCTCATTACATGTCTCATGTATGTGTTAGTATTTTAATTTTGTTTAAATTGTTCAAGAGCTTGATTAGGTCAATAATATGTTCTACAAGCTCTATTCTCTTGACACTGCTCAACATTTTCACTACACATTTTCTCTTCAATCCAAACATTTCTTAACTCCTTCCCTTGTTAGCCCTTGGTTGTTCTCAAGTGTAATGCTTTTTCTATGCATCTTGCAGTCTGTATGTATGATCAGTCATCTCTTGTGAAGCATGGATAACCTTTCATGGAATTGTTGTTGTAATTAGACAATTTCCATTGTGAGAATAATCATTTAATTTGTATGGAAGTAAGCCTTTTTCATACTATTTGACTTGGCATTGTAAACTTGTCTTTGCAGGATTCTCTCTGGGGGAACAACAGAACTGTGATGATAGGTAGAGTTATTTCTTAACTCCTTCCCTTGTTAACCCTTGGTTGTTCTCAAGTGTAATGATTTTTCTATGCATCTTGCAGTCTGTATGTATGATTAGTCATCTCTTATGAAGCGTGGATAACCTTTCATGGAATTGTTGTTGTAATTAGACAATTGCCATTGTGAGAATAATCATTTAATTTGTATGGAAGTAAGTCTTTTTCATATTATTTGACTTGGTATTGTAAACTTGTTTTTGGAGGATTCTCTTGGGGAAAACAACAGAACTTGATGATAGGTAGAATTGTTTCTTAACTCCTTCCCTTATTAGCCCTTGGTTGTTCTCAAGTGTAATGCTTTTTCTATGCATCTTGCAATCTGTATGTATGATCAGTCATCTCTTTATGAAGCATGGATAACCTTTCATGGAATTGTTGTAATTAGACAATTGCCATTGTGAGAATAATCATTTAATTTGTATGGAAGTAAGTCTTTTTCATATTATTTGACTTGGTATTGTAAACTTGTCTCTGCAAGATTCTCTCGGGGGGAATAGTAGAACTGTGATGATAGGTAGAGTTGTACAACACCATAAATAATTTGGCATTATCAATATATTGCTTATAGAATACTCTATGCAAGTAAAATGGAATGTGGAATGACAATTGGTCTCGAATTCAAATATGAATATAAGTACATTATACACAAGAAGATGGTATCTATTCTATGATTTAAAGAACCCCAAAATAAGAAAATTAATAGGTTTCATTTGTTTACTTGCTCTTAGACATTTGTTTAATCAACGAGACCCTCAGAATGTCTTGTTGATAACTAGCAGTGTTCAAAACTCTTAAAGAGGTCAGATTGGTGTAACATTGGATCTGTCTTGCTGACGAAAGTCATTGGCAAGACATGGACTATCAGAGTGATTTTTCTATCCTGTGCCGATGATTGATCTCTCACCGATGGTTTGGCTTCAGTGGTCATTTCCAAGAGTCTACGCGATGGTACATTTCAACGAATATTTTCTTTTTAAAAAATTACATTGTTTTGTCGCAATTTCGACAAAACCCACCAACGAATCACTGAAAAGGTCTGACGAAGTTGCTATAGCTACGATGAAGGCTTTGTCGTAACTCCTTGCCTGATTCGTCACAATTTCGACGAATTCCACTGAAGAATCACAGAAAAGGTCCGACAAAGGCTTCATTGTAACACCTTCCATTTCGTCACAATTTCGACGAAGGACATCGATGAATCACAGAAAAGGTCCGACAAAGTTGCTTAGCTGCGACAAAGGCTTCGTCGTAACTCCTTTCTCATTTCGTCGCAATGTCGATGAAGGCCACCGAGGAATCATAGAAAAGGTCTGATGAACTTACTTAGCTGTGATGAAGGCTTCGTCAGAACTCCTTTCCCATTTCGTCGCCATTTCGACGAACTCTACCGACGAATCACATAAAAGGTCCGATGAACTTGCTTAGCTATGACGAAGGCTTCGTTGTAACTCCTTGCCCATTTTGTTGAAATGGCTACGAACTTCTGGTGTTGTTTCAACGCTTCAGAAGAGCCATTGCAATTGCAATTTGGTTGTAATTCGTCAATGGATACACAAAGTTCTCATTGATATTCTGACGAACATCCGAGTCATTTTATGATGCCGACGACTGACGAATCTGTGTCGTTATTTCGATGTTTCATGCATCGTGAAAATTTTGACGAAAAAATAGCGACAAAATTGTTTTCTTCATTTCGTCGCTTTTTCGACAAATATTTGTTGAACGACCGACGAACATCCGTCAAAAAATGGAGCCAAATTCAATAC
>VDFB02344323.1:0-49959 GCA_007258455.2 Sequoia sempervirens
ATGTATCGAATTCTAATAACTGGTGGTGATTTTACAATTACAAAAATGCCAATTTATATACTAGTATGAAAAAATAAATCATATAAAAAAAATCATGTCGGCCCCCCACAAAATTCAGGCTCCAATTGTGTCGGCCTGCAACGGTCACCAAGCATCAACCCGTCAACCACAAGATTTGTATTTCATCCATTTACCAGTGAGACAGTCGCCAAGACAAGACAGTAGCTATGTCGAAGGAAATTCACTCATTTATCGCTATATGCCTGTGTTCACTACGCTCGCGTTTGTCCTGACATGTCTGAGTCGAGGAGATATCCTGTAGATTACACTCTGTTTCATCGAGGGCCCCGTGGTTAAACCTATCGCTGTAACCTCCTCCCGTCGGTGAGATGTCACACAACAGTATTTCGTTATACCGAAAGTCTCCCACCACATCGAATCACTGTGACTCTTGTTTCTTCTTGCCGACGAGTCCATCCGCTCCATATATGTCGCTGCAGCTTATCACTCTTGGGGGGACTTCTTGTAGATTACATTGTTACACCGAAAGACTTTATAGTCATTCCTATTCGCCAAGACCATTAGATTTTCTCACCAAAGAGAATACTCATCGAGCTATCGGCAAGACAGAACAATGTCGGGGGGACCTCTTGTAGAGTGCATCTTGCTTTACCGAAAGTCACCCCGAGATAACTTTTGATCGCCGAAAGAAAACAACACCTACACCGAAAGCCACATGAAAAAAATCCACATGTAAGGTCAGCAAGACCGAAGGTCACTCGCCAAGACCTTACAACGAAAGAAAATTCTCCCACCGAGCCATTTGGAAAAATCTGTTTGTGCTTCATCGGTGAGACAAACTTACTTCGTCGTGACATCTCATCGAAGGCACCCAACTCTTGTCGATATGATGTATTTTTTTCCTCTAGTCGGTGAGACATGATGAGTTCGGTGAGAGCTTCCACTGAGGACAAGACTTACGCCGATATGACTTTCAATGCATAATCGGGGAGACAAACGATACTCGGTAGGACACCACCCTGATAGCCACAGCACACGCTGATAGAAGTCTCCACATCTCGGTCACCAAGACAAAAGATAATCGCCAAGACGTGATGCCGATACCACCAAATCTGGCCGAAGAGAATCCATAATGCGCCTGTTGGCATGACCAAAAAAGCTCGCTATGACCATATGTCGATGCCGCAACTCTTGCCAAAATGTGCATCATCTTTTGTCGCCGAGATTGCAGAAAAGTCCTACCAAACGGTGCCTATAAGTCAAATCCAATCACCATGACAAATAATAAGTCTTGTCGATAGGCAACAAAGACTTATGTTAGCAAAAACGCACAATGGTTCAGGGAGACAAAAGTATTCTCACACCAATAGAACCAGAATGTAAAATATGCGAGACTTAATGGGTCCAATGGGGCAATATGGAAAAAAATGAGTGGAATATGCACTTGGTATGACCAAAATAGAATATTATGAGTGAAAACATATGTAAAACCATCATATTTTTACAGTCCCAACATGGTGTAAACTAAATCTCAACACAAGAGGAACATGGAAGCCAACAAAGAAACATCCACTTCAAGTGACCTAAGCCAAACAAATTCTAAGATAAATCTGGTTAGATCAAGCGATCCTCTAACTAACTTTCCTTCATCATCACAAAATCCTCAAGAGGAGATTCAAGTAGAGGATATCACTAACAATCCCTTTGGAATGACACAAGATGAGATCACTGAGATGGTTCAAAATCCAAACAATCATAGAATCTTCAACATCATGATGAGACTCAATCCCTCACTATACATGCTTGAATTATCAAAGCAAGGGGCTAAACTACCTTCTAATATTGATGTGAGTACCATTGTGGAAACACCTTTAGGGGTCATGCCTCTGATTTCATCCATACCCCCAATCTCATCCACACCTCCATTCCAAAGCATCATTCAATCTATCCCCCAAATCACATCATCCATTGCTCCAACTCAACCCATCATCAAAAAAGGGAGCGCATTTCTCAATGCATTGCAAAAAAACCCCCTTGTGAATAATCAAGAGTTGGACGCAAACACCATATTTGGGAAATCCATCCCACAAAATCCATCACATCCATATGTCCTCACCTTTCATGATCCTAATGATCCATCATTGTCATTTTGCGCAATACCTCTCCCCATAACCTCGCAAGGAGAAGGAGACATATTTGGACCAGGGGGCATCGTTGAAACTACATCGACATCATTGCCCCAAGGGAGTATGCCACTCACTTTTCCACCACTTCCCCCCTTGACATCAATATCCACATCACCTCTCGGTTTAGGGCTTCCCCCTTTACCAAATATCAATCAACAAAATCAAATCAACCTGTTGATCACTAATCAAAATATTTTGTCATTGACATCACAACAACATATGGTAACCATCCCGATAATGCAAACCACCATCATCACATCATCAACCATCCCCCATGTATCTTAAAACGTTCTCTCAAGGACCAAGTGTATCAATCACACCATCCACTACTACAATCTCAATCATCAATACAATGATACCTCTCACCACAACAACAAACACTATACCAAATCCGCTACCGCCACCGCCACCTCCTCCACCACCAAACACAAACGTATCAAGCCAATATAGCATTGCATTGCAAGCTACTCAACAAGTTTCCTATCAAAAGGCACTTTAGCAAATCCAAAACTAACAAACTACACAACTAGCCGCTCAATAAGTGCAAACACAAATAGTTGCACAAGTCGCCCAAGTCATGCAAGCCGCTCAAGCAATGCAAGCAACTCAAGTAGCATAAGTAGCACAAGTAGCTCAAGTAGCATAAGCCGCTCTAGCAGCACAATAAGCACAAGAAGTGTAGAAGGCTGCTCAAGCCCAAGCCCAAGCCCTATTACAATAATAGTAAGCAGCCCAAGCACAAGCACAAGCACAAGCACAAGCACAAGCACAAGCACAGGTACAAGCCCAAGCTCGAGCCCAGTCCAAGATCAATAGGTACAGGCACAAGCACAAGCACAATACCTTGTACAACAACAAGCAGCTCAACAACAAGCATACCAGCAAGGGCTGAAACAATACCAAGTGCAGCAAGAGGCAGCCCAATTAGCAGCCCAATAACAAGCATTGTTGGTACAACAACAACAACAAGAACTATTAGCACAACAACAACATGATCAACAACAAGCGTTGTTGATACAACAACAAGTGCAAGAATATTTGGCGCAATAGAATATGCAAACACCATCCATCAACACACCAACCAATCCACCTATCCCTCCAACAGGTGAACCATCAAAAAACACCTTCATCCCACCCCCTGATCCACAAAATGATGTAGCAACATAGATCAAGTTACTCTCACAACAAGTACTTGACTTTCAATCAGGGAGAACCACAAAAACACCTAGCAACTTGTGTCCTTATCCATTTGATAGGAGCCCTGTGATGAAACTGTTCCCAAAGGGATTTGAGATCCCAAAATTTGATGAATACTGTGGGACGGTAACCTTGAAGATCACATTAGGGAATTTCAAGTTCATTGCATGGAAGTCGCATATGATGATACTTATCTAATCTGGCTATTTCCTAGAAGTTTGGCTGGCCATTCCATGGAGTGGTTCTCTCACCTTCATCCTAGCATCAAGAAGTTCCAAGAGAGTGTGGATGCATTCATTAAAAATTATGCATTTAATATCGGTATGGATGTTAGTCTTGAGGAACTATCAACTCTTAAACAAGGAAAGAACCAATCATTTGCTTCCTTCTTACAACGATGGCAATCCAAAGGCAATAGGAGCAAATGGGCCATGCCAGAAGAACAACAATGCACAATCATCTCCAACCTCGACGGAGCCTTAGCATTCCATCTCAAGGTGCAAGGGATCACCACATACGATCAATTGATCCCTACGGCACTCAACATCAAACGAGCCCTTATTTCATAAGGAGGGACACCCACGTATCCAAAACAACAAAACAATTGCCCATCCAACAGCTATAACGAGAAACCTTGCACATGGGAAAGGAACAAAAATATTACAAATGATGGTGTGGTTGATGCTAAGGTTGTGATCAATGCTCTGAGGCAAAACAATCAAACCTACCAACAACCACAAAACAATGATCGAAACAACACCCAAACCAATGCAACATCACAACACCAACCAAATAGAAATCAAGTTAATAACCTAGATAATCAAGGGGGACCACCCCCATGAAACAAAAATACCACCAAGTGGAAGTACACAACCCTTGGAGAACCACTCGAGGTCATCATGAAGAAATTGATAAACGAAAACCTCATTAAGGCTCCTACCTATGAAAATTACCAAGAACCAGAAGTGAAACCACCCTGGTACAATGAAAACCAGCTTTGTGACTTTCACAAAATCAAAGGGCACACCACCAACAGCTGCATGAGGTTGAAAAACCTAATCCAAGACCTCATTGATCAAAAAATCATAAATGTGGAGCAACCAGCAGGAAACCAAAACCTAAAGATATACACAAATCCAATTCCTGATCACAATAAGGGAAACAATGACAAAGGAAAAGGAAAATACAAGGACATGAACCACATATATGAGCATGTTATGGCAACACTTGAGGAGTATGCCCCCATCATTAACATTAAGGGAGCCAACGCGAACTGTGGAGTCACCACACACGATGATAAGGTCCCCGTGGCTGGATCCTCACAACCACCTAGGGCACCTGCTTCAAACCCAAGATCCATCCCACATGGCTATACTGTCCCTGACTAGCTAAAGAGAACTCCCACTCAAATCTCCATCATGGAGTTGTTGAAGATATCACCTGCCCATGTAAAAATCCTAGAAGAAGAATTAGCCTCATCCACCATCTCCTTAGATCTAAATACGAACCAATTCCAAGCTATGGTCAAAAATATCACCACTCCAAGCCTTCTCACATTCTCTAATCAGGACTTCCTTGCTCAACCATCTCACAATCGTGCTCTCCATCTCAAAGTCCTAGTTCACAAAAATAAATTCAAAAGAGTCTCTTTGGATGGGGGTGTAGGTCTTAACATATGTTCCCTAAATTTGATAAAGAATCTAGGATTATCAAAGGATGCCATCGAAAAAGGTAAGGGCATCACCATCAGAGCCTACAATGATCAGGAAAGAATGTATCTAGGCACTATCTAGATTCTTGTTCAAGTAGGACCCTCCATTTATGACACCACATGCTAGGTCCTAGACCTTGATATGCCTTATAACATTCTCCTGGGGTGTTCGGGGATCCATGGGATGCAAGTGGTGGCATCAACCTTTCACCAATGCATCAAATTCCCATATGAAAATCAAGAGGTTACCATCCACGGTGATCCTAAACCCTTTGCCTATTGCAAAATCCCGGAGGCTAAATATTACAAGATTCCCCAAGTTCCAAAAAATGATGAAGGCCCCACCACTCCATATGTAGACCTAGCTACATTAGCTTCCACTTTTGAGATAGAGACACCCTCCATCCCTGATACATTTGAAATCAAAGTTATTATCCAAGATGATGTATGTAGAAATTATAAAATGAAGAAAAATTCCTTCATGGTAGGAGAGTTACCACAATCTCCTACATCTCATGGATAGCCTCAACCAGTAGGAACATCATCCCAAACCTTCACGACAAGTTCATCCAGCTTCAAAAGTTGGGGGACCTAGGTCGAGAAGTGATAGAAGAGGACCCATCACACCTTCTACACCAGGAAAATAGACCTTCAGTTGACCTACCTATGGATGATAGTAGTAAGGGTTTACAAATGATGCTCACCATGGGTTATGATAGAAACAAAAAGCTTGGCCAAAATGACAATGGGCTTCTAATACCTATTATTCCTGAGATGCAATTGAAAAATCTTGGCCTCGGATGTACCTCTTTGAGTATAACCATACGTGGCTGAAATTCCCCAATTAGAAAGGTCAATAATCCTCCTCAACAATCAGCAGCCACCCTTCGCCTACCCGTGTCCACTGGTCGTGTCATAGACAACTTCACCTTCGATATAACTGATGTGTGTAGTAGTGACGAGGACCCCATTATCGATTTTCCAACGCTTTTTGAAGACACCTCCCCACTCATGATTAGCACCCTATCCTATGAGTCTGAAAACCAAAACCATGAAATTTGTCTAGTTTACCCACAACACATCAATTATGACCAATGAGGACCACCAATTTTGGACACATTCGAAAATGATGAGGCACTCCCAAAATTCATGGGACTGCAGGATAATATTCCATGTGGGGATCATAAAGTAGGATTTATCATCAAGTTGGACACACAAGAATACTATGGGGAAACGATTGAATCCCTCAGTTGTAAAAGTGAAAATTGAGAATAATCTCTAGGTCCTTGAGTGAAAACCACATTGTGGCACTCTTCAACCCAAAAATAGTAAAAAGAAAGGATGCATCTGATGGTGAAACATCTTTGAGGCGCTCGAGGATGGGGGATTCAATCTTCCTCTTAGAGCTGTCCACCAAGAAAAATTAGCAGTCCTAGTCAAAAAATGCAATCTAGTTAATTTGGGAACATAGGAGACACCGCACATCACATTTTATGTAGGGTCATTACTATCATAAGAACAAGAAATCCTAGCAGCCTTCTTAAGAGAGAGATAAATCAACTTTGCATGGAGCAATGCAGACATGCCTAGGCTTGATCCAGAGATTGTGGTTCATCACTTAGTAGTCTACTCTGAAGCAAATCCTGTTAGACAAAAACTCAGGAAAATGCATCCTTAGATTGCTTTATTGGTCAAGATGGAATTGAAGAAACTACTTGATGCAAGATTCATTCGGCCAATCGACTATCCAGAATGGGTGTCAAATCTGGTTCCTATTTCAAAACCTGATGGGGGCATCTGAATCTGCATGGATTTCAGAGATCTAAACAAGCATGTCTGAAAGATGATTTCCCATTACCTAACATTGACATGATAGTATACATGACAGCAGGACATGAAATGCTTTCTCTAATGGACGGTTTCTCTGGGTACAACCAAATAATGATTTCCAAAGAAGACCAACACAAAATGGCCTTCACTTGCCCATGGGGGACCTATTGCTGGAACATGATGCCATTTGGCTTGAAGAATGTTGGGGCCACCTACCAAAGAGCCATGACATTAATCTTCCATGACATGATCCACAAGACTGTTGAAGATTATGTTGATGACATACTAGCAAAATCTAGGAAGAGGAGGGATCACATAACAACCTTGAGTGTTATTTTTGACAAGCTGGAGGAATACAAGGTTCATTTAAACCCAAAAAAGTGTGTCTTTGGCATACAATTAGGAAAGCTATTGGGCTACATAGTGTCAATGAGGGGTATTGAAATAGATCTTACAAAGGTAAAAGCAATCCTTGAGATGGAAGCACCCAAAAAATTGAAACAGTTGAGAGGCCTCCAAGGTAGGCTTTAGTCCATCCACAGATTCATAGCACAACTGGCAAATAAAAAAAACCCATATTCTCACCTACTTCACAAGGGAGTAGTGTACAAGTGGGATGACAAGTGTGAGGAAGCCTTCAATAAAATCAAAGAATATCTACTCACATTGCCGATCCTCGTGCCACCAATCCCAAGAAAGCCACAAATCCTCTATGTGTCAGCAACAACAGTAGCCCTCGGTGCTCTTTTAGCTCAACACGATGAAAATGGGACAAAGAGGGACATCTATTACATCAGTCGCACAATGGTTGGGCATGAGTTAAACTACTCGTTCATCAAAAAATCTCGTCTAGCAGTAGTGTTTTCTTCACAAAAAATCAAACACTACATGTTGGCACACAAAATCAAACTCATCGCCAAAATTGACCCCCTAAAATACCTATTGTCAAAGGAAATACTTACAGGAAGGATAGCCAAGTGGGTCATGATTCTCTCTGAATACACCATCGAGTATGTGGAATGAAAGGCAATCAAGGGCCAAGTGATCGTAGATTAGCTTGCAAAAGCACCCATGTATTAAGAGAATCCACTCATAGTAGAGTTTCCAGATGAATCCATATTCAATCTTAGCATAACCAACCATTGGAAACTCTACTTTGATGGTTCCTACATGCAGCATGGATCAGGAGCTGGTGTCTTCTTCATCACCCCATAGGGGCACTATATACGTAGATCCTACAAATTGGCTTTTCCCTACACTAATAACATTGCAAAATACAAGGCTTTAACGATAGGTCTCATGATAGCGGTGTAGTGGCACATCATGGCCCTCAAAGTATACAGAGACTCCCAGCTGATAATAAATCAAGTGAATGTTGAATACCATACTAAGGATGATAAACTAAATCCATACAAAAAGTTGGTAGAGAGCCTCAAAGAATCATTCATTGATATCACATTTGAGCAAATTCCTAGAGCAAACAACAGAGCAACAGATGCCATGGCAATGATTGGATCCTTACTAGACATCCCTCGCAATGTCCTGAAACATGAATTCTTGGTAGAGTAGCTTCTCGTGCTCACATTTGAGATACCAGAATCGAAATTTGTGTGTGAAATTGTTGGTCCCAGTGATCCCTGGTACCATGACATTTATACCTACCTATGAATAGGTGTCAACCTGCTGACTTACCCTCAAGCCTAAAAAGAACCTTTGTCAAGAAAGTATCCTGGTTTGTCATCCTACGAAATACCCTTTACCATAGGAGCATAAAAGGAACCCTATTACATTGCTTAAATGTTGAGGAGGCATTGACTGCCTTGACTAAGGTGCATAATGGCTTATGTGGTTCACACTCGAGCAAAATGACTGTGGCCAAGAAATTGTTGAGGATGGAATAGTATTGTCCTACAATGGAAAGAGAAGTACATGACTACGTCAAAAGGTTCTAGGTTCTAGGATGGAATATTATTGCAAGTATTAGGATCTTGGTTCACACAAATTTAAAGAGAAAGAACACATCAAAACAAACACTGAACAAGATGGTCAAATAAAAAACCCTTTGATTCAGTGTATACTTGTGAAATAAGCCTTATGTTTTGCACTCCCTGAAAGGATTTATCCTTACAGGTTTCTTAACATTTCGGCTTTTATTTTAGGTTACATTGAACAAAGTAAACATTTGGTAAACTATGGCTTGGGTGTTGTGATTTCACAACTTGAGCTATAGACGTTCAAGTCACATAAAATACATGCTTTTGAGTCAGTCTGGTGTTGTTCTATCATTTTCCATACTCAAGAACATAGAGGAAATAAACACATAGAGGTTACAAACTACTGTTCCAACTTACAGTCTCTTTGCTAACACCTAGGGAAAACAAACTGAAGTTGTTTATAAGGTCATTGTTCAAACAAAACATTTGGAAAATTAGATTGGTCACAAAATATTTCATCCATTATTCCCCTACTACTTATTTGAAATCAAAATCAAACAAAACACTAGGATTATTCCTTCACTCAAAAATTCTATGATATCAACAATTACTTGGAACTCACAGATAGTTCAAGTATCTTTCCCACAACATATCTTCTAGACAAGGAAGTGGAATATTGACCCTCGTTTCTTCAACATTTTGATTTCCAAAAAATAGCCACATTCCAAAGCAACACTCAAGCCTTAGGGTTTTTGAGTTTCATAGCAAACCACCTCACAACACCATTTACACCTTATGACCATCTGGCAACCAACAACTCTAGTTCAACAACTAGGCCTTATAGCACCAATTATTCAACCTACTCTCACACACATTGAAGGTGCACAAACCAAAATCATAAGCAGTTCGAGAACCTTTATATTTGAGAAAAATCAAACACCCTGTCAATTTCTCACCACATCAATCATCTTAAATGAAGAGGAAGAAAAAGCAAACATAGCAGTCAGAAGACATGTATTACTACCTCTCGCATGGCAATAGGTATGATCCTCTTGGAAATATAAATAGAGTGACCTTATGATAGGGTATTGAGCACCATAATGTCCCCAAAACATGTTGATCTATTACACAAATTACTCTTATCAAGGGTCACAACATCAAATAGGACAACAACAATAGGGATTTCAAAATTACCTTCAAGGAATAAATCTAGAACATCAAATTGCCCTAGATAAAATTGAGAGAGATCTTGAGGAAATTAAACAAAATCAAAATTCAACATATTGCCAATGCCATGTGCAAATTCAAAACATTACATATCCACAACAAATGGACATTATTGCACAAACACCTCAATATCCACATCAACAACACTTCCAATATCCACAGTATCAAGAAGTTCTGCAAAACCAAGGTGTAACTCAAATGCAATATTAAAATGTACCTCAATTTCTATATCAAGGAGTTCTGAAAAATCAAGAGCAAACAAATCAAGAAAAGCCACAGAGGAAAGATTACCAACTAGGAAGAAAATTCACCCATTTGGGGGAAACTTTAGAGGTAATCATGCATGAACTAGTATAACAGGAACTTATCAAGATCAACGAAGATCTAATTTATGGTGAACTGAAATTTAAACTCCTTTGGTATAACAAGTATGAACAATGTGAGTTCCACAAAATCAAGGGTCACACAAAGAATAGATGTGCTACACTCAAAAATATCATCCAAGACCTTATTGATCAAGGAGAAATAACTATTAGCATTCAAGGGCTAACTCCCAATGGCAATAATGATAAGGTCTCAACCTCAAAAGTTGAAAACAATGATCAAGAGCCATCTATCACTGATCACATTGACAATGTCTCTACATCATCTAGTGAGCAAGAGGACACACATCAAGAATTTATTCCCAAGCACGGTCAAACTCAATCACCCAAGGCTAGCAATGATTCATTCCAAAATATATTGACATCATCCAACCTCATGACAGTACATATTGATAATCAAGAAACTCCTAAGCCAACACTTATACCCAATGCATAAAATCTAAGCCAAGAGCTATCACCCATATGCCCACAATTTGAGGAAATCCAAGGATCTTTTATAAGCAATCCTTTCTTTGAAATTGATCCATGTCAAGAAATTGATCCAAAGCATATCAAAGATGATACCACATAGAGTCAAGATCAAGAATCCCTATCATCAAAATACTACAATGACTTGGTAGATATCTTCCAAGACATCCAAGGCATTCCAAAATAACACATCCATATGCATAGCACACATACATCTACCCATGAGATGCTTACTCCTAATGAACATGTGGATGATATTCATCCAAAACAAGAGTCTCATACTCTTGATATCATTACCATGGAACAAGAGTCACCTAGTCTTCACATCTACACACATGATCAAGATATAGCATAATCTATAGACCTATCAGAAAATGATCAAGAAGAAGCATTAAGATCATAAACATCCTCCAGGAAGGTTGAAGACATCAAGCATGAAAATATGGAGTACAATATCTTAAAATCAACAAAGATAACTAACAATCTTGAACAACAGGGCATTGGGTATACAATAGTCAAAGAAGCACCAATATATTTTGAAGGGCCATCATAATCTGATATTTCACAGGATCAAGTTCAAAATATCAATCAAGAAATTGTCCCACATATGGAGGATTCTACCAATGAAAAATCTATCACATTTGAAGATCCACAACATAACAAAGAAGGATTAGCATCTTGTTTCCAAGGTAAAACATATCATATGAATTTTTTTTTTTTCAATAGATGCATTATCAAGACAAAGGATTAGGCCTACATGAACAAGGTATCTTAGCACTAGTGCAAATTATTGGCAATCCTAAGCATCAAGGTCTTGGTTATTCAACAAGCAAAGGATCTAAACATATCGGTGATACCTCTATTATACCGGGGGCAACTTTATCTAATGCAAGCATCAACATAGAGAGCATGAAGAGTCCTTATGATGAAATTGCTACCAACACTACAACTAGCCATGTCATGAATTTCCATCCACGTATTTTTCCACCCTCTCATTGGGACCAAAAATAAGATAAAAAGCTATGCCTAAGAACAAAACAAGTCATTGAAGCAAAAGAATCAGTGAAAAAAAATAGACAAGAAAAATTCAAATGGATACAAAAGCAAAAGAAAGAAAATCATCCCTATCAAACTCCATTAGTCAAAGAAACTATGGGGAAAAATCAAAAAGGGAAGTTCATCCATAAAAAAATTCCAGCAATGCAAAAGAAATCTTTAAGGGTGACCTACAAGGTATATCAAGACGTTGATCCCAATCGAATCTCCATATCCACCCGTCATTGCTCATCATCCCAAGTTTGGAGAGTCAAAGGTTCCAAACTGTTGACCAATCCATCTAAAAATCATATCCTTCAATGCATTTGACCATCCATGATATCCAAATCTCACATTGACCATGTGTTGACAACAACCCTTTATCATAAGGATTCTAAAGGAACTCTATCATGATGTGTGCATCAAGGTAAGGTTAACTCCAGTATTGACAAGGAAGATAAGGATTATCAGGGGATACTTTCAAGCACTTGTATCTTAGCAAAACAAATCCTCCAAGAAAGATATTGTTGGACTGTCATGACAACAGCAACAACAACCATATCAGCACTAGAAACATCTACATTAGCACCACCAAGTGGTTTAACATGAGCAAAAAATTGTCACCATGATGAAAATTTGGTAAACAAGTGTTTTGTGTGGCATCAAAAATCAATAAAAAAACAAAGAAAAAATCAAGAAAATAGTCAAGAGAAAAATCTTCCTCTAGTGAAAACCTCTATGGTGGCGCTTTGGACAAGTACCATGATGAAAACCTAGAAAATAGGCACCATGTGTAGAATCAAGCATCTACGTGCACCATTTTAGGTGGAAGGATCTTAACTTATCCATAATAAATCCAATCCATTTTTATCCAAATCCAACCTACCTTGATCTTGACAAATGTTTGGTATACACTTTACACTTGCTTATGGAAAACATCTTGGCATGGGTCACTATCATTGATCCTATCCCATCCAGCATTATCTGATTCATGAGGCATAGTCCCAAAGGGGCATACTCTATCCAAAACATGCTATCTTATCACAATATAATCTACCATTGCTAGACACTGGTGGAAAGTACTTGCATCTTGCTTCAAGATAAATTTTGATCCATGTCTTCTAGCTCACATTGTGATCTGGGCATTATCCGAACAATAAGGCGTGCTACATGGTACCCTTTCAAATTTGTCCCATCAATAAGGTATCCTGCCAATGCACTATTAGGGTAGCCTTCAAAACTGTTCGTCCCAAAAACAAGGTGTACCAACAACGCACTACCAAGGTAACCTTCAAAGATACCAAACAACATGGATTATTCCTTTACTCAAAAATTCTAAGATATCATGTTCAGTTGCTTGAACCCCACAACTAGTTCAAGTAAGCTTTCCTGCAACATATCTTCTAGAAAAATACAGTGAAATATCAATCCAAGTTTTTAGTATCTTACACCTCAGGCAAGAGGGTAAAAATACAAAAAAGTCAAAATAGTTCATCCCAAAAAAACAAGGTATACCACCAATGCACTACCAAGGGAACCTTCAAAAACAAATCAACAACATCAACAAGGTGTACCACCAACACACTACCTAGGTAACCTTCAAAGATACCAAACAACATGGATTATTCCTTCACTCGAAAATTCTAAGATATCAACAGTTGCTTGAACCCCATAGCTAGTTCAAGTAAGCTTTCCCTCAACATATCCTCTAGAAAAGAAAAGTGAAATATCAATCCAAGTTTTTAGTATCTTACACCCTAGGCAAGAGGGTAAAAATCCAAAAACATTCACAAAACAACAAAAAGTCAAAAACATCTAGAAAAGCACAAAAGATCAAAAACATTTGAAAAACATCAAAAAACAAAACAACATCGTGGGGTTATTCCTTCACTCAAACCATCTAAGATATCAACATTTGCTTGAACCTCACAACTAGTTCAAGTAGATTTCCTACAACATATCCTCTAGACACAAAAGTGGAATATCAATCCAAATTATCAATGTTGTTTACCCAAAAATAGTTTATGCTTTGAGTCAAAAGATCGAATTACGTGGTATCTGCGTGTACAACGTAGGCAAGGCTTATCTTTGATAAGTCCCTGAGGCCCTAGGTTAGTCCCCATAAAACAACAAAAACAACATCATAAAACTTAGAAAATCAAAAAGTCCCATCTCGTCCATCAAAATACACAATAAAACATCACCCATAATAAACAAATCATCACACTCCCCCTTTGACAAAATAGATAAACAAATAGAGTAAACATCAAAAGCTAGAACTTTTAAGCAAACAATTGCAAAGATTTGATTACAAACAAATGAAAACAAAGGCAAAGTATCAACTACCTATCTTTTTGACAAGTCCCAACAACATCTTGAGATATGTCTTAATGGATTTGTTCCTACGATAGACATGATCAACAATGGATAATAACCCTACCCCAAACATATATGGCAAGTGATACTGTAACTTTGTTTTATCTTTTTATAGTCTTATCTTTTCAATTTATTTTATTGACTCATTCCCAGGATCTCTCGAGGATGTCCATAAGGATTTATAGAAGAAGGAATGGGGGAAATTGAGAGCCATTTCGGTTTTCTATTTGTGAGATGTTTTTGTGATACTATCATGGTGAATACTTGCTTTATTAAGTGTATGGAAGTTGTGTAGAAACAATTTGTGTAGCAATTGCATGTTGGGTATTTCATACCTCTTTGTGTAAATGGTCCAAAATTCGTGTAGCAGTTGCATGTTAGGTATTTCATACCTCTCTATGTAAATGGTCTGAAATTAATGTAGCATTTTCATGTTAGGTGTTTGATACCTCTCTGTGTGATTGGTTCAATTTATTTTTAACACAACCCAACTATATACTTTAAACAAAGTTTTCGTATGTCTGGTAGGAACAAGAATACTCTTTTTTTGTAGATTCAAAGTCCACACGATGGATACAAAGTCACCTTGGTCATTGATACCCTAATGCATTGCATCTGTTTGCTACATCAAATAGGATTGTTCAAAACTACGAAGCCTCCAAGTAAAGTGAAAGCAACTCATCACTACTAACAACATCAAATTTCCATCCATTGTCAAATATTTCTTAGATAACTAACATCCATCCTGCATCCATAGTTTCATCAGTACATATCATGATGATAATAAAGTAAATGAAACATCATGTATCATATATGGGGCATCCATCCATCCATATCTCATATATATCATCATCATCAAAAGATGGGAATGTCATAGTACATAATCATCAATGAAAAAGGTGTGATAGGATAACACAACATCATAACATATATATGAGGCCTCAACTGGGCCAATGAATATATACACAAAAAATCATGTCTACAATATGTCTCTGAACAACAACATAATAAAGATCAAGTACACTGCCCAACAAAAAGGGGAAACACTCTACAAAATAGGCTATGGACCACCATCTGGATCTGGCTATCTAACAAGATGACCACCTATAATCATTTTAACTCATGATATTAGGGTTTTACTCTAAACATGGAAAGCAACACAAAATGACACAAAAACAATGAAAAATGAGACTTAGGGTTGCAAATAGGCAAAAACAAGTAAATGCAAGGGTTTTCAGCAAATGCTCAAAAAGCACCAAGCAAAAGTAAGCTTTTTAGGTAATTGCAAGCTTTTCAGTCAAAGGCGAAGAAACAAGAGTGAGGATCTTGGTCAAAGGCATGGATTTCAGTCAAAGGCAAGGATTAAGAACCTAGAGCAATCAAAAGTGAGCGTTCTTGTCAAAGATGAGCTTTTAGGTCAAATGCTTAAAACAAAAGCGTGGATTTCAATCAAAGGCGAGGGTTTTCAACTAGAAAATGTGACAAAACCGATGCAAATACTCAGAAATCATGAAAACTTCACTATTGATTAGTAATCAAGACCTTTTTTACCCTTCAAATGACCATATCTTGGTCATACAAAAGTGTTTTTTAGTGCTATTTTTTTTAAATGGGGTAGAATTTCATGATCTTTGCAATGGTGTAGGTGGTTTTCAATTTTTGTATAGTTAAATTTTCCATTGGTGTCATGAGCTTGACCTCAAATAGACTTTTTTTTGGCCAACCTCTCAAGGGGGTAGCGCAAAGTCCTACCATCATTCCACGAAACATTGAGGCACAATGGGGAATATTTTTTTTTCAAAAACTTGATCTTAAAAACAAAATCTTTGAAACAAAGCAACTAGTACTTTGTATCAAAGAGGGGCAAAATGTAGACATGTAAAATTGACTTAACACCTATCACAACCCAAAACGTCTCAAAACATCTCATAATCAACCTGAAATATCTCGAAACATCTTGGAATCAACTCAAAATGTCTCGAAACAACTTAGAATCAACTCAAAATGTCTCAATGTCTTATAACATCTCATAATCAACTCAGAATGTCTCGAAACATCTTAGAATCAACTTAAAATGTCTCGAAACATCTAAGAATCAACTCAGAATGTCTATGGAACATCTCGAATCATCTCAAAATCATCCCACGACCATCCCACAACATCAAATAGCATCTAAAACCCTAATTATACTATTAATCAAATAATACAATGTTATTTGATTAATTCACATTTCATCATTTCAGCCAATTAAATAAATTACATTTATTTATTAAAGTCCTAATCCAATCTTATTTCATCCTAATTAGTCAAACAACACCAATTATTTGATTACATCACAAATCACCTTATTCCCCTAAATTGATTAAATTATTAAATCATAATAATTTAATTATGACACTTTCCCTCCAAAATTTGAATAATCAAAATCAAACACAAAAGGAATTAATTAATTAAATAAATAAATTAATTCATATTCCTCACCCACTTTCTGATTGAGAAAATCATGGGTTACTAACTAAGCAATCTAATTTTGCTAACCAAAATCAATCAATTGCTAACTGATCAATCAAATCTTGACTGATCAATCTAAACCCTAACTAGCCAATCTATTCTTCAATCACCCAAATTGTGCAATCAACTTTGCACAATCTTCTCATGTCTAAATCCTCTCAACACATTTGGACTTTTGATTTGGATATTCTTGAACACGATAATGATTGATGATTCAAAATCTGTTTTCCTATATAACAAACCTCTCTCCTCACAAATATGGATCGAAGAATCAACATACTTTTGCAACAAATTGCTGTCACAATCACCATTGATAAAGCTTCAACCTGTATCGATCAACCAAGCATTATTCATCCAACTTTTTGCACACGAGCTTTGGAGGCTTTGCAGTGACAAGAACAACCCAACATCACACAAATACACTCTGCTATGGGATGGTAAAGTTGTGCTTATTGCTTGCATTCATTTTGGTAATCATAGGTTTCTAAATGTATGTTCAGTTAGCTTAGTTTCATTTCATATGTGTAGGATAGGATTTTAGATTTTATGTGTTTGATCTTAGCTTAGATCCTAATTTCAAATCATAGTTTGGTCTTGTTTTCGTCTATCATCTCCCCCCTCACACAAGACCCAACAAGTGTATCTTTTACTTGCTTACACCTATTTTCTTAAACAATATTCAATACATGTTAAGGAAATATCCACTCTCAACTAAAGATCATTTAATGAATAACTAGCCACACTTCACCATAACGTGTAAGGCTAGTGTCTCCTTAAGGAGTTTCTCAAGTGAAATTTAATCATTGTTGAATGATATGTCATGATTTTCTTTGTGGCAATAGATTGAATTAAATATTGTGTAAGTAAATATCACATAGTATCTGACCCAATTGAATATTTTCTAAGGATTTTTCAATGATATCTATATAAAATGGGTGAAGTACACACTAAGCTCTATAGAGATATTTTAACTTGAGGATTTTGTATTTTGAATGTTGTCATACTCATTTATTTTAGATGTAACTTGAGGCATGAAAGCTAGGTTAAGTGTGTTTCTTGGTATAACAGTTGGTAGTAAATTGATATATTGCCATATTCATAACCTTTGATGTGTATATCCAACATGATCCACAAGATTATAATCATATGAATCAAGGGCTACATGAAAGTATGATATTAGAGAGACAAATCATATAAATAAAAGAAGGATCAAGATCAAAAGATAAATCACTAGAATATTCTTAAAACATAATATCCTTATGTGAATTAATGCTAGAAAAACGTGTGATAAAAGAATGGCTAAAGTTCTAAATAAAGTCTAGATCAAACAAGAGGAATCAAACCATTGTAGATCTCTACCGCTTATATAATCTAAACTCACCAATAAATAATATGTCATTATCTAGATGCTTATAATTAGTATGTAGAAATAATTTTGCATGCAAAGACACATATGTAAATCCATTGTAGTCATCATGCAAAAGTTATTCACTAACTTGCTCATATACCATTATGTAATACAGGATAATCATGATAAACTAATAAATTGTCATCAATATTTAAGCTCTCATTGTGTAAAGAAAGACTATGCAAAGAATATATATATATTCAACATGAGATATAGAAGAATGGCCATTGCTATACTCATAATCATGTATGAGAGAAGGAAATGCATCAAAATCACATGAATCTATGGACACTAAGCTAACATGACATGTAGAAGATGTATCATGAAGAGATGTACTATTTCCATGTATAGGTAAAAGAGGTGTGGTATCACATGATAAATCCTTGCTAGGTAGATGTTCATTGTTATCACAATGCATATGATCATCATGAGAGGTATGGATAAATAATACAAGTATCTCTAACACAAGAGAGTACACACCAACCAACTCAATGAATGATGGAGATATAAGACATGGTAAAATAAAACCTCCATAGACTTTTACATGTTCACACCAAAGCATAAAATATCATAGGTCATGTGATACAAATCATAAGACCATGTCAAGCATGAGATAAATGAATGTAAATCAACCATGAAACAAACTCTAAGAGGTGCCACAATGATAGAATATCTTGGGGTGGAAAGTTGGGAGAAAATATGCAAATCACAATGTGTATCCAAACTCTAATCAAGAGATTTGATCACATGTAAATCAAGACTTATAAATTTAGAAATTGGTGATAGATAAGGTTTATATCAAATTTTAGAAAATATTAATATTGATGAGAAATAAAAGGGATAAAACTAGGTCATGTAAGAGCAAACATGTTCACCAAAATGTAAAGGAAAATAAACTTTTCATATGCATAACCTAGGCCAATCCAATAAGATGCATATAGATAAGCATAAATTAACCTAGATTAATAAATTGAAAGTTGTAGGCATAGGTGACTCAAATTTAAATGCTATTATAGGAAAGTAAATGCTATTATAAGAAACTAAATGCAAAGTAAATAATAATATTATACAAAAGTAAATGCTAAATTATAAGAAAGTAAATTCTATTATAGGAAAGTAAATTCTATTATAGGAAAGTAAATTCAAAGGGAAAATAATAATATTGATGAAATTAAATTCTTGATGGCTTAAGATTGGATATAATGCCTCTTTTTTCTATACTCTGCCTTGCATTTTGAATAGTCTATCACCTTTGTAGAGGGTCATATTTATGGTTGTGGGACATTCCTATAGGTATGAATTTAACCAATGCTATTAGATTTCCACAATCCATATTATCATTAATTTTATGCTTTTGGATTTGATTGTGTGCCAATTTTTGAATCACACTCTGTGATCCATCATCAGGATATAGAGCTCAGGGAGATGTAAAAATGGTTTGTTGCAGACCAAGCTAGCTTAAAAGGAAGAAGAGAGGGTGGAAACGAGGGGATGAATTTGATCTCTAGCTACATACTTGATCTAATACAATGTGCACTCCTATTGTCCAATTTGCCTAATTTACTACCTCTTTCTCTGTAATGTACAAGGGCAATATTTATGAATGCATTTAGAGGGTTGTTGAATCACTAGGGGATAGGTTCTCCTAGATTAACCTCGAGATTGGACCTAATTTTAAATTATGCGAATAATTGAGAAAATAATCTTCAAACATGCAAATATGTTAGAACGATAATGCAAAGTCTAATTCATTTCAGTGCACTAATGGAAGTGTTCCTAGCACACTCCTTAAAATGCAAATATTCCTTAATGAGTTAGGATGATGGAAATAAATGCAATGAAATGCCTTTGAATACAAGTACATAACAAATATAAGTTACTCAAATATGTGTTTAGTTGGCTCTAGGCATGAAAGGAATGGGTAGGAGTTGGCTAAAATTTGAAGTTGAAATTTTGAAAGTTCAAGGGTAAAAAATACAAATGCAAGATTAATTTAGCACGTGCGGATTGACCCAAGATAAAATGGTGGTCTTGGAATACATGTGTGAATACATTTGATAAATAAGGAATGCATAAATATATGAACAAATATAAATAAAATATTAACAAAAACGTAAGAATGTGTTTAAATGAATAAACAAGAAAATAAAAGAATTAATTAGATTTTACCTAAAATTATTATTTAAGGGGTAAAAGCTTTTTGACTAGAACTATGAACTGGATACAACCATTCAACAATACCACCCCAACGGGGTTTGAACCTTGGTGGCAAGAACAACAATGCCACCTATAAACCATCATACCATGCCAATACCGGCTAGATTTTACCAAAAATTACACCATTTCTCAATATATATTTATTAAATTATTCCATCAAGATAAACAAAAATAAATAAATAAAAATTAATATAAATATGTTTAATTTCATCATTAAAATATTTTTTATTTCTTTACACTTTAAATTTAAAATATACTAATAAAAGTTCACTAGATATTTTAATTTAATTTAATTTAAATATTAAAAATAATTTATAGTTTTTATTTTAAAATTATTTTATTTTACTTTTTAAATTATATTATAATTTTTTTTTTAATTTTTAAAATATATAATATATTTTAATTTTTTTTTATATACACAATCAGAACTCATGAACTTTATCATGATTTAACGTACGGCCGTTCCAAGCTGTAACCTTCTTGTGCGAGAGGAACCTTCCTACTCTGTAGAGAAGTGGTCAACTGGTTACCTAGAGGTTCTAAAGAAGTTTCCACTATGGTCCAATTGCCTCCGCTGCACGGACAAGAATGGTTCATTGTATCAATTATCTTCTCTCCATTGCCCCTTCCTCTCACGCAACACCAACAAAATGACGCTAGAAGAGCTGTATCGATTTTTCCGCAACCAAACTACGCTGGAACAAGTGTATCAATTATTTGTAACACTGATTGTTGAAGAGGTTGCTCGATGGTTTTTCTCGTTTGCAAGTAGGTTTTTCAAATGGATTCTCTCTCTCTTTGGAAAATTGGGGAGCGAGCAAGGGCCCTCTTTGCAGCCTTTATCTCCCAGCGCAAGCTTTCATGTTCCAGAAGTAACTGTTCCAGAACCACCCATTCCAGAACCACTCGATTCAGAACCACGTATTCCAGAACTACCCAACAACCCCGTGGGTTTGGGTGATCAAGTACAGGAGTTGAAAAGAAGGTTATTTGAAGATGATTTTAACAAGGTGGGAGTGAGCGCAATGGGGGGCAGTGGCAAAACAACCTTGGTAGCTGCTCTCTGCGAGGATCCTCATGTGAAAAGTATGTTAACCCCTCGTTTTAGATTTTGTTCCCGAATTAGGGAATTTTGTTTAGTAAGCTTTCATATTGGCTTAGCTTTAACATAAATTTGATTGGACAATGAGGTACTTTAGATCTGTCCTTTCTTAGCCCAAGTGTTGGGCAATCTCCGGGATTGGCTATTAAGGAAAATTCAGCAGTTAAGTATTCCAGTCACAGTAGATATTGCATTACTCTCCAGGATAATGGTCAGCTTTGAGACATCAATAATACCCACAAACTTATCCGTGCCGTAAGGAGATATTTTAGCTTTAGTTGCTTGAAATTCGGTGCTTATGTAATGTTTCAGCTTTGCTGTAACATGAAATCCTTGATTAGATTAGGGAGCTTGTGATTTTGATGTAGACAAGCCTCTGCTTCTGCAAATTGTTTTCCAATGGATACCCTGTTACTACAATTTAGCATTCAAAACTAGATACTGAAACAAATACAGCAGAACATAAAGAGGAAAATCACGATAATCACATCCAACCAAAATGAAATACAGCGAATATCTTCTTCACTTTCAAGAAAAACAACTTTACATATCCTCTAACTCCCGTCAGTACTAATTCAAAAAGTTATACAGCCAAACAAAGGCGTCAGACCGGCACTAGATCTCTAATAAACTCTACTCATTTAACCAACTAGATTATACTAAAGGTGAGACTTGTTCCCTTTTGCCCTAAAGAACAGGGTAGTTCAATACAAACTGTTATTATTAGAAAAACAATTCCCTCCAATTTCTCCGCTAGGCTAACAATATGGGAAGAGAAATTGGTTAGTCCATTCTTTAGTGGGGCATCATTACAAGCGTTGCTGAGATGTACGAGATGGTTATGGTACCAGTGCACTCAGTGCAGGAAGCTTTGCAAGATGAAGCATTGGTTATGGAGTTGGGAATTTGAAAGATGGATCAGCAAGGGGGATATGGAGGAGCATATACTGATATTTATGGATGCTCTGGGTATGGAGATACTACTTGAGGATCCAAGACAAATGATTCGGTAGGTGCTTTGGCTGGTTATAGAGCTGCAGTTAGGCTTAAATGGTTGGTTTCGAAGTCCAATGAAATGATGGACAAGCGATGAGAAAGGCACAAATAGAATTTGGTAGAGGAGTGGAGGTGGGTCTAAGCCCACAAGAAGCTGGAAAAATAGAAAGAACACAATTTGGAGGGGTGAATGGTGCCCAGGTGATGGACAAGGAAAATAAAAAAGAAATCAAAGCAAGGTAGATGTCATGTCTCCATCCTAGTCAGCACAGCTGGTGACGAGGTTAGCCTATCATTTGATCCTCGTAGGCTGACAGGAGTGTTCAGAGGATCCTTTTTGGCAGTTGCTCAGTGTTGGTTAGCTCCAGTTTGCAGTGTGTCAGGTTTGGGCCTTCGCAAAATCTTCCAGGGAGTCTTTTCAGAGAACTTTCTATTTTTAGAAAGTTAGGTCAGGCGGAAGCTGCTATTTCGGGCAGGGCACCTGGTGCACTTTATCAGCTCAGATTCGACCCAGTTCAGCAGATGGTTGATTTGACGGAGAAATAAGGAGTAATTAATGGGTTATTAAATATTTAATAATTTGACTTTATTATAAAGTCACTTTATTGAAATATTAAAATATTTAATTAATTGGCTCAATTATAAAGTATTTAATTATACTTTATAATATATTATTATAATGTGACTTAATGAGTATTTAATGCTCATTAAAAGTGGACGCCAATTATTTAATCATTTTTCCTAAGTTCAAAAGTGAAAATTAAATCATTTATTTAAATGATTATTTTAATGAAGAATTAGGTCGAACTTTTCAAGAGAGAATATATTACTCTTCACAGGCAAAATCGAACTATCCTGTTATTATTCAATTTTGTCTTTGGCATCTGAGCTTTGGAGTTTGCAAACCCTAGGGTTATTGGCAGACGATCATTTATGGAGAACGTAACCTCTTCAGAGATCAGGCATACTGAGGCTGTGAGATACCAGCTGAAGATTGCACTTGGTGATTTCATCCAGAAGTCATAGACTGAGCTTAACCAGTTATTTATTCAGAGATTCACAGAGGAAACCATCAGAGGAACAGGGCGATTTCTTCAGCAGACTTATATCAGAGATCTGGCACCTTTTTCTTGAAGTCCGTACCATCATCATTATTGTTGCAGACTGGCCGTACTGTACCTGCAGGCCGTACTTCATTCTTTTCAGAGGTTTTTCTTCTGGCATTCAGTTTCCAGCTTCCAGCTTGAGGCGTTGGTTTTGTATTGGACATTTACTGGAGATTTGGCATCGAATTCAGAGACTGGAGATTTGTAATTTCCTGGCCGTACTCAGCATTTATTGCTGCAGCCGCCACTACAGAAAACCAGGTTTTTCATTAATAATTTATGTGTCTTTCATCTCTGGCTCCATCTATGTTATTGTAATTGCTCTGGATATTGAATATATTGAGTCGCCTATCATATTTGAGCATAAATTGCCAGTTTTGAATTTATTTAGATTTTATATGAATTTCTTAGAAAAATCGCAGCTATTCATTTTTTGTCAAAAAATCTCAAAAATACACAAAAACACAAAACTTGCAAAAAAATCTCAAAACATCAGTTAGGGTTTGAAATCGAGAACCACCAGGGTTCTGACAGTGGTATCAGAGCACAGATCTCCTGCCATCCTGTGCTTTTTCAGTGATTATTCAGAATACAGTGCATTTCTGGGTTGCCTTTTATGAACCAAGACATTATTCAGTATACCAGAGGTGTAGGGACAGGCAAAGACGAAGACTGGACAGGTCCTCCGATTCCAGAAGGTCAGACAATATCAGGAGTGCTTGGTTTTCACAGATCCAGTTCAGACGGTAGTGAAAACAGTGTTGCAACCCTAATGGCAGATCGTGAGACTTCCTCAGAGACTCGCAGGGATCCAGGGAAGGCACATGCAGAGGGTGACATTACTGATGAGGAGTTTAGACGGAGACACGACAACATGATGGATATGATGTCGCAGTTGATGGGTACTATTAGGCAGTGTACGCCCACACAGCCTCATTTCATACAGATTGGACAGACGAGCGGGACCACTCCAGTGGATCAGCCATTGGCATCAGCTCCTAGGCAGCCGTTACCGATCTATCAGGAGCGTAGGCCAGGCCAGCCTACTTTCTTACCCAGAGATACTCCACCTCAGACTCCAGGGGCAGAGCATCAGGTGCATCATCAGGACTTCCAGCCACAGAACGGCATGTCGGTGGCAGACTTGACGAGATTTCATGGCGAGTACATGTCTTTAGCGCCTGAGATCCGGCAGGCACTTACGTTTCATGAGTTTATAGATGTCTATAAACCCAGAGGAGGAGGTAGATTTGATCGTAGACCCCCACAGCATCAGCAGCAGCAGCCACAGGTGAATAGAGATTTACAGTATGCTGTGAGCAAGATTACACTGCCGTATTTTGACGGGTCCGAAAAGACATCAGCTAGGTCATGGGTCCAGAAATTGGACAACTATCTGTCACTTAGACCTATGCAGGAGGATGAGGCAATTAAATTTGCCACTTTACATCTGGACGGAGTAGCGCATGATTGGTGGCACCACGGCATGTACATGTTAGGCCATCATGCGGTTAATACCTATCAGGAGTTCACGAGCCGATTGATAGAGAGATTTGATAGGAAGGATCCGGAGTTGTATTTTAGAGAGTTGGCTCAGCTCAGACAGACAGGCAGAGTGGAGGCATACATTGGCGAGTTTCAGAGAGTGGCCGTCATGGTGACTGGCATTTCAGAGAGGAGACTCATTATCTTATTTGTTGAGGGTTTGACAGAACCCATGAGAGGTTGGGTCAAGGCTTTTGACCCTCCCACACTGCAGGAGGCCATGCGGAAGGCACGCAGCATGGAACTTGCCGCACCTCGCAGCAAGTTCAATTCAGGGTCCACTCCATACACGAGACCCAACAGGCCTTTCGACAGGAACAATGACAGAAATAGACCCTTTGATAGGAGGAAGGATCAACAGGATCCGAAGAAGCAGAATGCACCACCATTCGACAGGGAAACGTTGAATGAGTTACGCAAGAAAAAGTTATGTTTTTGGTGCAAAGCACCCTATGATGAAAAGCACATATGCCCACTTCGTCCTAAAGTCAAAAATAACCAAATGGAGTGGTTTTATGAGGGCGAAGAGCAATCTGATCTGTCAGACCAGCAAGCTGATTCCGAGCCTTCAGATGATGAGAAGTCCGAAAATGAGAATGAATATGAAGGTGGAAGGAAGCTACAGGAAGCCCATCTGACTAGTCTTCAGAGAGATGGTTCATTTCGACTCCGTGGGCTCTTAGCAGGTCAGAAGGTGATTACTTTGTTGGATACGGGTGCGACACATAATTTTATTGATGCACGTCTAGTGGAGAGGCGTGGTATCCAGACAGAGGCTTTCGAGGGTATCCGAGTTAAGGTGGCTGACGGATATACTCTCAGGTGCGACAGAAAGATTACTGATCTTCCGATGAGATTGAACAACTATGAATTCAAGACTGAATTCTATGCTGTTAATATGGGTGATACAGATGTGGTATTGGGGATGGCATGGTTACATGATTTGGGTGAATTCACGCTCAACCTACGGGACATGGAGATGAAATTTAAGGTTGATGGAAGACCACATGTCATCAAGGCAATACGGGACAGTAATCTTAGGATGGTTTCATTCGGGCGAATGGAGAGGCTCATTTGTCATGATATGGTTGACTGGGCGGCTGAGTGCATGTTGATGCCAGCCCAGCAGGAGCTGCAGAAGGGTGAGTACCACCCTGACATACAGATTCTGAGGACTAAACACTCCAAAGTGTTTAGTGATATTCCACCTGGTAGGCCTCCAGATAGAGGTACAGAGCACATTATTGAGTTGGAGGAGGGCGCAAAGCCCGTGATGATCACACCCTACCGTCATCCGAAACGACTCAAGGATGAGATAGAAAAGACTATTAATGAGTTGTTGGCTATGGGTCATATCAGACCTAGCAAGTCTCCTTTTGCTTCATCGGTTGTATTGGTGAAGAAGAAGGATGGCTCACTTCGGATGTGCATTGATTACAGGCAGCTCAATAAAAGAACCATCAAGAATAGGTACCCCATTCCGCGCATTGATGAGCTGATAGATGAGTTGCATGGAGCAGTCTTCTTTACGAAGATTGATTTGAGGTCAGGGTACCATCAGATACAGATGAGGGAGCAGGATATTGAGAAAACCGCTTTCCGGTGTCATTGCGGTCACTTCGAGTTCTTGGTTATGCCCTTCGGGTTAACCAATGCACCTGCCACCTTTCAGGCGACTATGAACAGGGTTTTCAGTGCTCAGTTGAGGAGATTTGTGTTGGTCTTCTTTGACGACATCTTGGTTTATAGCAGGTCATGGGATGAGCATCTGGCTCATTTGGACACAGTCTTGGGTATCTTAGCAGACGAGTCTTTCTATGCTAAGGAATCCAAGTGCGAGCTTGGCATGGAGGAGTTGTTATATTTGGGGCACATCATCAGTGCCAAGGGAGTGAGTATGGACCCTGAAAAGGTCCGAGCTATTGTTGACTGGCCGGTACCTGAGAACCTTACGCAGCTCAGAGGCTTCATTGGGTTGTGTGCATTCTACAGGAGATTTGTTAGCGGGTTCTCACGTCACGCCGCACCCCTTACTGACTTGACGAAGAAAGGGGGCTTTTCTTGGTCACCACAGGCGCAGGAGTGCTTTGACAGGTTTAAGGTGATCATGACTTCATGTCCGGTGCTAGCATTGCCTGACTTTTCGAAATCATTTGATTTATTCTGTGATGCTTCAGGAGAGGGCATTGGTGCCGTTTTGATGCAGGAGCGTCATCCGATTGCATTTGAGAGCAGGAAACTCAGGGGTCCTGAAAGATTTTATAGCATTTATGACAAGGAGATGTTAGCCATTATGCATGCATTGGCTAAGTTTAGGCAGTACCTGGTAGGCAGCAAATTCAGTGTTCGTACTGATCATAACAGCCTAAAACATTTCCTTGGACAGCGAGACTTGAACGAGAGGCAGCAGAAATGGGTCAGTAAACTGCAGTCATATGACTTCGATATTACTTTCATTAAGGGGAAGCAGAATATAGTAGCTGACGCCTTGTCTCGTAGACCCCAGTTGAATGCCTTAGCACAGATTACAGAGGATTGGAGGCATCGGATCATTGCAGAGTATGCTAAGAACCCATGGGCTTCTAGCATCGTTGACAGAACAGAGCAGGACGACAGGTATACAGTCGTAGATGACTTGATCATTTACAAGGGGCGGATTCTTTTGGTTCCTGACTCTGAGTTACGGACTACAGTTTTGAGAGCCTTTCACGACCTTCCTATGGCGGGCCATCCTGGATACTACAAGACTTACAAAATGGTTCGGGAACCGCCATTTCTGGAGGCTGAACCGATAAGCTTTTGCAAGATAAACCGCGAGTGTTCTGCGGTGCCAACGTAACGCGGTGAGCACACTTATCCCGGGCTGATTACCCACCACTTCCATACCGACAGAAGTGGGAGTGCTTATCTAGCACTTTATCAATGCGGGTTTGGCCGGTAAGTCTGTGGTAAAGATTGCATTTATGTAGTGTGGTCGATCAGCCGACTAAGCAATTTCATTTCTTCCCGACATTTACTTTCACAAAGACGCCAGACCAGCAGAAAGTTGTTCTTCTCGTGAGAGGTTTTCCGACAGATGGATTGCCTCTAATTTATAGTCGGCTAGAGACAGCCGGTTCATGAGCAACTTTTGGCAGGAGTTGTTCAGACTTTGTGGGGCCGAGCTGACACCGAGTACCAGCTACCATCCGCAGACCGATGGACAGACAGAGATTGTCAATAAGTGGGTGGAAGGCTATTTGCGTAATTATATAGCTAGTCAGCAGAGAGCTTGGGTGAGATGGATTTACTTGTGCGAGTATTGTTATAACTCGACTCACCATATGACGATACAGATGACCCCCTTCATGGCATTGTATGGGTATGAGGCGCCCAATCTTCTGGATTTGATTTTGAGCGATAGCAGAGTGCCGAGTGCAGGGGATATGATGCAGAGTCAGCAGGACATCTTGAGGTCTCTCCGAGACAATATCCGTTAGGATGTAATCAAAGATAAGCGCGATAGCCGACGTAAGAGGGTTGAGCGCAGTTTTGAGGTGGGTGATATGGTGTACCTCATGTTGCAGCCGTATCGTCAGTCTACTCTGCGGAAGAGTGGGGCAGAGAAACCAAAACCTCGCTACTATGGTCCATTTCGTGTTGTCAGACGAGTGGGCGAGGTTGCTTATGAGTTGGACTTGCCAGCTGATAGCAAGGTCCATAATGTATTTCACGCTTTCGCCGAAGAAGCGCATTGGGTCGCGATGTTGTTCCTCTCCGCTTTTGCTAAGTACCCCCTTGATGATGAAGGGAAATCGGGATACTAGTGCCCTCCGAGGCCATCCTTCTGATATGAGAGAGACACCTTCGAGTATGCAGATCAGGGAATATTCCGGGTCAAGCGGAGAGATTTGCCAGCTTCGAGGATGCTACCGGCGCAGGCGACGACAAAGATCCGGGCCGCTGAGATTGCTTGAGGACAAGTACCCCTGTGGAGGGCTGACCGCCATGTCCCCATCCTAGTCGCCAGACAGCCGCACTTGTGTTAGCTCTGGTCATTTGATCCCTCGGGTGAGGTCACGGGTGAGTGTTCAGAGATCCTTGGCAGCTTTGCTCGTTGGTTAGCTCCACAGGCAGGTCAGTTTGGGCCTCACAGACCTTCCTGTGGAGTTCTTTTCTCAGAGAACTTTCTATTTTTGTGAAAGTTAGGGTCATGAAGCCTATTTCTAAAAGTGTGCACCTCGGGTGCACTTTATCACTGCATTCAATTCAGCCTGCATTCGCTGATTTGATCTGAGTAATTAATGGGGTTGCCAAATATTTAATAATTTTCTTTATAAAGTCACTTTATTGAAATATTAAAATATTTAATTAATTGGCTCAATTATAAAGTATTTAATTATACTTTATAATATATTATTATAATGTGACTTAATGAGTATTTAATGCTCATTAAAAGTGGACGCCAATTATTTAATCATTTTTCCTAAGTTCAAAAGTGAAAATTAAATCATTTATTTAAATGATTATTTTAATGAAGAATTAGGTCGAACTTTTCAAGAGAGAATATATTACTCTTCACAGGCAAAATCGAACTATCCTGTTATTATTCAATTTTGTCTTTGGCATCTGAGCTTTGGAGTTTGCAAACCCTAGGGTTATTGGCAGACGATCATTTTTGGAGAACGTAACCTCTTCAGAGATCAGGCATACTGAGGCTGTGAGATACCAGCTGAAGATTGCACTTGGTGATTTCATCCAGAAGTCACAGACTGAGCTTAACCAGTTATTTATTCAGAGATTCACAGAGGAAACCATCAGAGGAAAAGGGCGATTTCTTCAACAGACTTATATCAGAGATCTGGCACCTTTTTCTTGAAGTCCGTACCATCATCATTATTGCTGCAGACTGGCCGTACTGTACCTGCAGGCCGTACTTCATTCTTTTCAGAGGTTTTTCTTCTGGCATTCAGTTTCCAGCTTCCAGCTTGAGGCGTTGGTTTTGTATTGGACATTTACTGGAGATTTGGCATCGAATTCAGAGACTGGAGATTTGTAATTTCCTGGCCGTACTCAGCATTTATTGCTGCAGCCGCCACTACAGAAAACCAGGTTTTTCATTAATAATTTCTCTGTCTTTCATCTCTGGCTCCATCTATGTTATTGTAATTGCTCTGGATATTGAATATATTGAGTCGCCTATCATATTTGAGCATAAATTGCCAGTTTTGAATTTATTTAGATTTTATATGAATTTCTTAGAAAAATCGCAGCTATTCATTTTTTGTCAAAAAATCTCAAAAAATACACAAAAACACAAAACTTGCAAAAAATCTCAAAACATCAGTTAGGGTTTGAAATCGAGAACCACCAGGGTTCTGACAGTAGAAGAGGATGGTTAATGGTCTAAGAAGTAGTTGGAATAGAGGAAGAAATTGTGTGAAAAACTATGGGAGTACCTAACATTGTCGAAGGGAATGCTGTGGCCTTATTCTTCAGGTCAAAAGAATGGTTCTACCATCCAGCCCAAATTTGATAGTAGTTAAGTTTTTGAGTTTTCTTGGCATTTTGGTTTTCTTGGAGGTTGATTTTGAATAAACTAGCTTTCCAAGAGGTTCAAAATTGATACAGGAGCATCCTCCGTAGACAACAATCCTCATCACCAAAACAGAGAAAAGGAAAGAAAACATAATTAACTGCCCAAACTCGGTCCTGTTGACCATTCTTGTATGAGTATCACTCATCTCATGATTCCAAGAGTGTTGTTCAGTTTCCACATACAGCTGGCATGCATGACAGGGGATAGAGAGATAAAGACCATATGTTGGGGAAAAAGGAGAGGACAATCTTTAATTGCAACCCATTTTCCCTGTATTTTGGCAGGAAACTGCATCAAAAGTCAAGAAAAAAGAGCATCAACGGTTAGAGCAAGGGGGGCTGGTTTTCTTGGGGGTTGAATGGCAATGGAAGGTTGAAAATATGTATTTATCTTTCTTTGTTTGGGTATAATAGGGGAGGACTGTGTAGACTGAAAGAAAAAAGCAAGTTATTGGGTTCTCTGAGAACCCCCTCAAACCCCCTCATACCTGTATGGGTCTAGTTTGGAGTTGGGTCCAGCATGTATGCTATTGGGTTTGCCTAGGGTCCCGCCCAAGCACCTTAGTTTCCTTGTGGATCTTTCACATTATGTTTGCCCAAGGTCCTGCTGGGGTGCTCAAGTGGGACCCTAGGTGAACTTGGGGGAACCCAAGGGCTGCCCAAAAGAAAAAACAAAAAAAAAAATCATTTTTAAAATATTTCTATAAACAAAAAGTGTCAAATACCTAATTTTTTCCTAAGTGATAAAATTGTGAAAATGGTGTGCACTATGAAGGTTTGTGTGGTTTCAAAGGCTTTAATTTGGGCTTGGTGGCAAGGGCTCTATGCCTTGACCTTCTGGGGGCATTGGCTCCAAACTCCCACAAGAAGCACTACCCCTAGACCCCCATGATAGGTGCTGCCCTTCAACCACATTCGGGTCTCCATTCCTAGCCCCCACTAGTTGCCATCCCCAAATCTAGGCCCTTGCTTCCCTTAGTTAAGTGTACCTCAACCACATTTGGGTCTCCATTCCTAGACCCCACTAGTTGCCATCCCCAAATCTAGGCCCTTGCTTCCCTTAGTTAAGTGTAGCCGATTGGGTGCAAAAGATGTTGAGGATTTGGTCTTTGTGAACTCCAACTTGCATCTCTTGTCACATAAGAAACTTGATTACAATGAGGGGGTGACAAGGAGCTGGGGCCTAATTCTTGAGTGTGCTGACTTAAACATTATTGTTACACAACTTGCTAAAATCTCTTTAGATGAGGCAATTTGTACATATGAGATGGCTATTGGAAGTGGCATTGTAATTCATTGTGGTTCAAATGAAATTGAACCAAATGTTATTTAATGCTCTCAATGAAGAGCAACATGAAAATTATAAATATTGATTGTAATTTCATTGTGTATTGAAATTTGATAAATCACTGAATTATGAAATTTGAATTTATGAGTTTTTTTTTGGCAAATTATGAGGTATTTAAATATTTTGTCTATTGGCAAGTATGAGTATCAATGTTTTTGTAATTTTAATATATAATACATGAACCCGTACCTGTACCCAGGAAGAAAAAATGCTGTTCCGGTGTACCCAAACCTTAAATCCATACTTGTCCTGGTACTAGGACCAGCAACTTAGGAAAAAAGAATGAGATTTTGAACCCTTGGCCCCACGTGGAAGCAGCTGTGAGAACTACTAATTAATAAATTATATTCAAGGAGGGGAATACAGGGGACTATATAGGAGAAGTAACAGCATGGAGACAAAAGATGGGGTCGAAAATAGGGGAAGCTTAATCTCCCTTTTTTTGTATCGATTTTGTTAGGAGTAAAAGTTAGTAAGTTTCAATACGCATTTCATAATTTTCAATCAGAAGGTCTGTAGAAGAGATGTTTAGCCCTATTCAAAGCTGCTCATTTATCAGTAATAAATATGCTACTATTGTGAAGGTCAAATATTAGTTTTTGCTGCATGTGCATGAAGTTTATAGTCCTATACTAATATATCTCCCGGCAATTATTTAAGAACTATTCTTATCATGAGGCTTAGCAGAAGTGTATGTGAATAATGGCTTTATAGTTGGGTTTTCTTGTACTTGTTATTTGTTTGGAACTGTAACACTGAATATTTGTTCAAGGCTGCATGGGTTCGTTACCTATTCAGTTGGGCCACTCCCCCAAGTTTTGCATCAGATGGTATTAGAGCCAAGTTGCAACACTGGGAAGTAGAAGAGAGACATGAAACAATGAAAAAGAGAACCCTATGTCTTGTGTGTAAAACCTAGGATTCAAATTTTGTGTTGTGTGTGGGGTATGAGTGTTCTTTTTCTAATGTTTCATTAAGATGGAGATCAACAAGGTGTTTAGATTGACTTTCAACCATGAAGGTGAGCCAATCAGACTTGTATCTGCATCTTTTAGGGTCTTGGAATTGATTTGCTTTGATTAACCTAATTAGACTATGTGCCCTAATATGAAAAATGCAAGATACCGGCAATTAATAGACTGAAACAGAGATTTGCAAGCAGATTTGGGAAGGACAGAGTGCTATGTACCTGTCATGAAAGTTTGATGCTAGTCTGTATAGGAGGACAGAGTTGCCCAAGGGCATCTGAGTCCTTGTAGGAGTGTCCTGCTTTGCTTTTTTTGTCCTTTGATGTCAGATCCGAGATCCTTGTTTCCGCTTGTAGACTTGTTAAATCACTGTCAAATAATTATGTAGGTGAGTTTTCGTGAGTTGACAAGATGTAGGGTTTTGAATGCAACAATGGAAAAATGATCTTCAAGCTTCCTTCAATCCTCTCCAAACCTAAAATCTGCACATTCAGAAAGAGAAGAAATGTTATGCCATTTAGGGGCTTGCCTTAGTCAAACCTTGTGTTAGTGTTTCCACTTCCACAATAGCAAATGCCAATAATAGGAAAGATAAATGATAGGAAGGAATGATGAATCAACAAAGTGCTGCAACGCACCACCCTTCAATGACTTCCTTGAAGGATTGAAGTCATGCACATCTCCTCAAGGTCTTGGATCTTGCTTGCTTGAATTGCTTGAATTGCTTGGAGACCTACAACAAGGGTCAGTCTTCACAAACAATGACAACATAAACATGCATAAGCTCACATAGGATTTGACATTATGCTTGGATCTTGAATTGCTGCAATAAAGCTTTGAAATGCTGCTCTTGACAATAATCTTTGCCCAAAATTTTTCTGTTAGATTTCAAATGGTGTAGTAACTAGGTATTTATAGGCATTTATTCAATTTCTCGCAAATTAAATCCCAATAGCCAACATTTGCAATTTGAATTTTGAATGTTAAAATGCCGACATTGACATATTCAAATTTGGATCCCGACAAAATAGGGCGACTTAGATGCTTGGTCCTAATTTCTAGGAAATAGGGTGTCGGGGGCAAGACATTAAATAAATGCATTTGTTCAATGCTTGCAATTTCTCAAAAAATGGTAAAAATAGGCTATGGAATGCATAATTTAGGAAATTAAGGACCTAATTAGGCTCAATAATTTAGGGGGAGCAAAATATAGTGTGAAATTGTCAAGGGCGACAATTTATGATGCTACAAGAAGAAAGAGAAATTAGTTCTCCAACATGATAGTTGGGTGGAGAATTGAAGGTCTATATAGAGGCCAACCTTATCTCCATTGAGAAAACATATGGTAGAGGATATAGAGATTTATTCATCTTGTATAGATGGATAGAAAGAAATAATATATTAATGTCCATGGATGACAAAAGAAGGGCAATGGGACTCAAGAGTACAACAATTTACAATAGAAAGTTTTAGAAAGGGAAACCTAGAAAGGCCTCCACAAAGGGGAAGAACAAAAGCATATAAATATTAAACATTAAGGGAACACCAACACAATTGGTCAAGAAACTAGTACATATAGCTAAGAAGGTGGGGCCAAGAACCCCAAAGAGCAAAAATTGAGGAAATTTGGAGATC
This sequence comes from Sequoia sempervirens, assembly GCA_007258455.2. NCBI lineage: Eukaryota > Viridiplantae > Streptophyta > Pinopsida > Cupressales > Cupressaceae > Sequoia > Sequoia sempervirens. Next base: position 34,782 of record VDFB02344323.1, read on the forward strand.
ATCAAGTATCATTGTCTAGACTGGAAATGGTGATGTCTCTAGTGCCATCATCATTGTGAAGGGACCAATACGAGATTTAATAATGCTCATCAAGGAGTGTCGAGGGCTAAGAGGGTCAAGCAAGGTACTCCCCCTAGGATCACATTTAACATTCAAGGCCAAAAGAACCCCTATATTAGTGAAAATTTTTGTAATATGCATTTTCCCTTGTAGTTGGAGGGTGGCTAGAGAGGAGATCCATGCCAACAAGAAGAAGTTGAATTGCACTATCAAGAAGAAACAAAACCATGATGCTAAGGAGGAAGATGTTGAGGAAAAAACTATGAGAGACACTGTCTCATAGGTCTATCTACATCTATAATAGAAGTAGAAATTGTTAATGTTCTGATAGCGTCAGGAGGTATCTTCTAGCAGCAGAAGTATCTTCATTAAATAGATATTATATCAGTTGGCTGACCCACATAAATGTCTTATTTAAGATGGGTGACATGCAATAGAATCTTCGGTTTGACATGCAAGAGAATCTTTGCATGAAATGTATTTGTAACTGCTCCTAAAAATAGGCAATTGTAATGCTCCTAGTGCGTCTCCTTTTGCATGCACATGCAAGTGACGATTCCCTATTTTGGGATTGATTCTTGCTTAAGTTAAGGGGTTCTTTCAAGGAGGAGTCAGCCATCTACAGCAGATTATTATCCTTTGAAGAGCAGATTGAAATTAAGGAGAAAAAAAGAGTTCTTTTGTATGCATGTATCTATGAGAGATACTATTCTTCTATGGGTCAAGTTGTAAGCTGATTTATTGGCATCTAGGAGAGGTGCTGAGACTTGTAAGCTGATTTCATTCAATATATAAGAGACATATTTGTGGCTGGGTTTTTCTCCCTCGAGAAGGAGGGTTTTCCCAGGATATATGCTGTGTTATATTGTTCATTTCTTTATGTGTTTGTGTTGCATTTTTGCTTTCTGTTAAATCTGATCCTAAAATATTAACATGGTATTAGAGTGGGTCTATGAAAAGATCCAATCAGATTTGGTCTAACAGGAACACAGTCTCTTGTGGCACAGTGGAGTTTTGAAGGCTTTTTGAGTTTTGTAAATCTTAGACACGATTAGAAGGCATGGGAAAAGCTGTTGAGTCTACGTGTGCAAGTGCCATGGAAAGAAAGTGATGGAGTCAATGCTATTTTGTGTTGACTTATCTTCTGCAGTGCGGGTGAATGTCCTATTGCTGTTCAAAGGGGTCTTGTTGTGTGGGAGTCATGTTTTGTTAAAACTGATATGAGAATGTTATATATTTATTGACACCTCTTTAGTAATGGGCAGTATGAAAGTATGAGTAACTTTTGGGTTAGTTTCACTTGATGTGAAGCCGTGACTTTCCAGATTCTATTCTATTGCTTGTTTTGAGTTCTAGGTGTGCATAAATTCTTTGAGCTAACGAGAGTGTTATATATAATCTATTTTGTTGCCATCCACGATGTGTGAAGTCTTGTGGAATTCATGGGTGTATGTCTTTTCTGAAGAAGTCTCAAGGAGTGCCTCTTGAAGGCTAGCTTTAATTGGCTGCTGTATCTTTTTCTGTAGAAGACTAAAATTTATTCAGAACTTTGATTAAGTGTGCTGTGTATAAGGAGTTTCTTGGAGCCACAATCTCTGTTTACAAGCTTGGGAAGCGAAAGGCCACGTTTATGCAAGGAAGTTGTGATGATTTTTTTTACTCTTTTAATTACTTAAACTCTTTCATCGGATGAGTTTGGGTGCGTTGATTCATAATGTGATCTCAAGATTTAAATGGAGTCTTCAATCTTTGATAAACGGTCGTTTCATATTCCCACTTTCATGAGGGTGAGATCAAGTGAAGGTGGCAAAGATGAGACACAGCTACAGGTCTAGCTCATTGGTGTACCAACATAAAGAGATAAGTATCTTATACTTGTACCTTGAATGAATTATTTATGTAGTTATTAATTCATGGTACTGTTGACGTGCGTTTTATGACATGACAAACATTTTAGAACAAAGTGTCACAGACGCTCTATTCTCTCTTGAAAAACTACTTCCTATGCTAAGATTGCCAGTAAGTTCATAGGGTAATTCCAATGTTTAAGATGAACGCGGATAGGCTCTGTGGCATGGATGTGATTTGCTGTGGGCACAAGTAGATTTTGCAAGTCATTCTGAGAAGTGGAGACATGAATGCAGTACCATTTTTGGATTTTTTTTTTTTTTTTTTATAAAAAAAGTGAAAAAAGATTTAGGGTTTAGAGAATCTATTCTACTCCTAAGAAATCAAGAGAAGACGAAGACTAAGTGAAACCAAATAAACTATACTCTGTTTCGCCACGTTCAACGACAACTACGCAGAGCAAGTGCAATCTTCTAGGAATGTGCTTGTGATTTTCATGTGATAAATAATTGCCATCAGATTGAACAACAATTATCAAGACAGAAGTTAAGCATCCACAGTAAAGCTCAGTCTAACTTTGCACATTGGGCGAAATCATCCACCCAAAGAAAGTATGAGCTTGGTTTCACTAATCGACGTTATCAATCAATCATTCTTCTAACATACATTTTAATTTAAATCTATTAAGAGAGAAAGAAAATATGGGACCATGCAACTATTCAACAACCAAGTACTCAAAGCACCTCATGCATTTGAACTTCATTATCAAAGTAGCTTTTCACAACAATCTCATAAAACTCTCTCTTTATTTCTAACTATCTCAAATCTGCTCTAACTCTTAATCTCCTCTAACTTCTAAGCTTCTAACTATCCATCAATCTATCTTCTAATGAGAATGAGAGAGTGAGGGGGGGTTTATATAGTTTTTCCGGATTACAAAGAACGGCCCAGATTGATTCAAGATCAATGGCCAAGATTAAATTGAACTAAACCCTAATTAGGGTTTCCAAAACAACAATCAGTTAACTAAAGAGAACACTAGACAACTGGAGTGTCATCCTTATCCACTTGTGCAGCCTCACGTTCGGCGAACCTGGACACTATCAGGTCGACCTCCTCCATAGCAATGTCGGGCAGCACGCTAATGTTGTACTCCAGCAAATCCAAGTTCTCGGCACATTCTGCAAACACATTCGCCCATATTGGCTCTTGCAACAAGAAGGAGCTTCTGATGGCCATGAATTCGAACACTTTGGTGAAGCCTTCCTTCATAATTGGCCCGGTGGTGGAGAAAACTTTCTGTATTTGCTCCTTCAGAATCCTTGACCGCAAGTGCTTCCTTCGGACAATCTCCTTGTCTAGCATATCTGCAGCCATCTCATAGATTTTACTTTGAATTTCTTTTACTTGTTCTTCAATTCTACCACCATCCTGCTTCACCTTTTCGAGGACTCCTTTCCTTGAGATTAAGGCATAGTACCATCCGTTGAAGTCATAAGCTGCTCCAGCCTCGATAACTTTGTCTTCGATCAATCTTTGCTTTGAAATGCCCTTCAGTTCCCGGATGTATGGGATGATCCTGCTCTGAATGTCCTCGAGACTGCTCCATGACTCTGCAAGATCTGCAACTCGTGAAAGCATGAAGGAAGCCTGTTCATTTACTTGCGCCAACTTTCTTGCGAACACCAACGCCTCTTTTTTCCTTGCAACCATCCAATCTTTAGCCTCCCTCGCTGTTGTCAACTCTTCTTCAAAATTAGCATCTGGTTCCTGTGAAGCAGTTAGAGGTAAAGGCGCCACTTGTTCACCTTCGTTTAGTGGCTTGGTCAGGTGCTGGATGTAGTCTTTTAGACGTTGAATTTCTTTCTTGTACTCCTTTTTCTTGGCAACTTCTTTTTCTAATCTGGCCTTGATGGTGGCCACGGAATTATCCAAGTCTTCGACTTCCTGCCCTTTTGATGTTGGACCCATGTCGACAGTTGTGATAGCATATTCCTCAGGCGCAATCTCGTCTTGAAACTTGTCGGCCGTAGGCATTGCAATTTGCACCGTGCAATTTCCAGCTTCATCCCTCTGAATGGTTGAGAACTTCTTGGCCTTCTTCCTTGGGGCGGTTTGCTCTAATCTGGCCAGAAAATCTGTCATTGTCCTCCTTCGGGACCTCCACTGGCGCTTTTCTTTTCAATCTTTCCCTCAGCCACTCTGGTACTGTTGGCTGTTCAATCATGTCCTCTTGATTTTGGACGTCCTGCATGTCCTGCATTTCATGCTCTTCTTGAATTTCCGACACACTTTGAATTTCTTGGACTAGCTGCATATCCTGGATCTCCTGGACGGATGGGTCCTCTTGAATGCCTTTGAGGGCGGAAATCATTCCTTCCTCAAATTCTCCATCCTCGATGTCTGTGTCGTTACCCGATTCCAAGATTTCTGTGCTTGCCGGAGAGGGTTGATTATCATCTTCTATTTGAATTAGCTCTACATTTTCCACTGGAGAAGGTATCATGGCATTTTCCAAGGATTCTCTATCCATGGCAAGCATCTCCTCTATGTTCCTAGAAGTAGCCGACTGGAGGGGTTTAGCCTTATGTTTCTTCCGTGAAGGACCCTCATCTATCTCTTTACCTTTGTCTTGAATTGCAGATTTATCGGCTTCTTTCATCCTTTTGGAGTTGGCAGCATCTGCTTGTCCATCAGCATGAGATGCACCGGCGTTCGAAGAACATGACTCAGTGTCTCCCATCAACTCATAAGTAAAATGTACGTTTCTCTGCTTTAACACTTCTACTTGCCTATCTATCCACCACTGAGAGTATTTGAAAACAGGGCGCATCAAAGTGGTTAGATCACCCATCTCAGGTTCGAACCATTTCATAGGTGGAAGCGGCTCATTTTCCTTGACGCCTGGCTGCACATATATCCCGTCATCTTGTAGCTGGTCAGGTATTTTGAAAAGCTCTGTCGCTCTTACCATGCTCAGGGGTAACCTTGACCATAACCTTCTTCTCACATCAAATTCATCGGCTGCGTTGGCCCAAAAATCCTCTAGGTCAACCCGATGTTTATATCTTTCTCCGTCCACAGTTTTGACGTGATGGAACGGATCGAAGTTGCTTCTAGCTTTGTATGATATAAAAGGATACTGTTGAATCTCCAGTCGAGCAACCTCTGCTGCTTGGCTGTCGGGCATGACTCCTCCATGTTGCCGATGAAAAAGGGGAAGGTGACGGCAGCTTTCTGCTTAGGTCTTTGGATGTTCTGATACGTTTCTAGTTGCCTTAGCACCTCCAACAACACCATCCTATTTGTCGGGTAGACAGGCAGCCTATAAGGATTTCCGGAAAATCCTTGGATTCTGATGTAGGTGAACTTGGGATATTGAATAAACCAAATCCATACCGGCTTATTTTTGGCTTCATGCGAGAGTCTTGGTGTGTTCCGCCCTGAAGAAGCCGGGTGATATACATTATAGAATGCACGTGAGCTCTCCGGAAATGGGACTTCTCTTTCAGCTGCAGCTGTGGATGCAGTCGTAGACTTTGAATTTCCCCTCGCCATTGCCGACCACGCCCTTGCATGTCAAGCCAGGATATTTATAGTATCTTGCCAATAATATACAACGTATGAGCTCATGTGGAAAACTTTGGTCTGTTCAAAGTTGACCAACTGTTCGTGCAGGCTGTCACTGATCATCCTGGACCAATTAAACATTTTGACTCCAGTGATTATCTCATCAATAAAATAATACATCCATTCTTCAAAAGGAGCACCGTGAGCACTGCCTACTATTCTGTTAAGTAGCAGAACAATATCACCATATTCTTCTTTGAAGTGGGTTCTGATCAACTTTTTCGGCATCTTGCTTGCAGTAGGCTTTGGTTTTAATAACCAATTTTTGTTTAATTTGAAGCACATAGATCCTTCTGACTTTGATAAAGTTTGAGTGTATCTTGTTTGCTGCGGTGGATGTACGGTTGTATACTGGAATGCCAAAAGTCTCCTGGATTGCTGGCTCGACAAGTAAGCAAGGATCTCCCGTCAGGAGCTTCAATCTGGGTCTTGTGCTTGTAATAATTTGACACTCTACACAACTTGAATTTTTTGCTGTCAAGCTGCATGGACGATTCCTTTCCATCATCCTCATGGCATCGGGTTAGAGTCCAGTTCCAACATTCTTTTGGAAACTTCAATGATTAAATGCCGAGGTCTGTGTCAAAACGTGGATCCCACTTGGACTTGATGCTTGATGAGTTTCAATTTTTCAAATTTCATTTGGAGCTTCGCAATAGATCTTTCAAAGAAGGTGAAAGGAAAATCAGAATTCATATTAAAATCAATTTGGAACATTAGCTCAATAATTAGACTTAGAAAAATAACAATCTGGAATTAAATAAACAGAAATTTGTTAACATGAAGGGAAGAAAAAAGTGCTTGTACTTCATGAAGTTTGACTGCAATAAGCTGATAAGAGAATCTTTCTCCATGCTGAAAAATCTTTAGCCTTTTGCTTTTTATCTCATTTCTTGTCATCGAGATGATTGCTGAAATTGAAATCACTTATAGAATGAGAAGGTGATCATTTTCAATTTGCAAAGTTTTTTGCAAAGTGAACAATCTTTCACTTAGTTTCAATCAAACCTAAAGGCTTCGAAAGGGAAAGAACAAAAGCATTAAGTCAAACAAGATTTTTTTCCACTTCCAATTTCAAAAACTAACATATAGCTTTTTGGTGGGAAGAAAAATATTAAAAAATTAAAAAAATTTGGATGATCATCCAAGTAGATTTTATGCTAATTACTTGATTTTTCTATTGCCATCATATTCACGACATCCAATTTATAAGCTCCAAGGATTTTTTGCTTGATCGGGTCAAAAATACTTGGCCCCCTCCGATTTATTTGGCCAAAAATTTTCTTGTGACATTTTTAGTGTACAACTTTTTCTTAGCCATGTTAAAGATTTCTAGCAAGGAGTCCTTGCCAACAATTCTTTGCATTCCGAATTTTCAATCCATAACTTGACATTTTCAAAATTTTCCTTGACAAACACTTTTATTTGGTCTTTCTCAATTAGGTAGGGGCGAAGATTTTAAATATAAATTTCTTCAATCTTCAAGTGCCAGTATATTTTCATTAAATAGATTTGGATTAGGGAAATTTAAATTTTATGGCTCAATATATGGGGACTTTGCAATTTTCTTTGACCATTTTGCATAGAAATTTTTTCTCCTAATTAGGCGGACTTTGAATTTAGTAGCCACCTTTACTCCTTGCAAGGGCGGATTGGTTGGTTCTTTGGGATTATTAACCTTGCTTATGGGGTTCTTTCCTTCAAGTTGCCATTTACAGCAGATTTTCCTTTCCCAAGGCGGATTCAAATTGGGACTTTAACTTGTTTTGTATGCCAGCCAAAGTTACTTATTTTGCTTTGGAGACTTCATACTCATTTCTAGATATTGGAGGGTGACTGCTCTTTCTTGCCAATCTTTGCTGCCTACGGCTTTGGGTTTGCTCCCTTGACTTGGGGGACTTTTTTCTCCCATATTTTGCTTGGGATATATATTGTTTGACATTTTCTTCATTGTTTGTTGGAGGGCGGCTTGCTGTTTTCCATGCCACTTACAAACGGACTTCACCATATCAGAAATTGCTCAATAGATTTGGCAGACTTCCTTAACATACACTTCTTCTTTGGCAAGCGACTTATGCTTTGAGTTGGTAAATCTTAGGACATGCTTCTTTGGCATTGGGAACTTTGTTGATATTTCTGCATTCCTATGGGTGGATGGAGTCATGGTATTTCTGTTGACTTATCTTCTAGTGCCATTGATGTGTCCTTCTATTCATTGGATCGTTTTGTTGTGTGGGAGTCATGTTTTGTTAAAACTGATATGAGATTTTATCTATTTATTGACACCTCTTTAGTAATGGGCAGTATGAAAGTATGAGTAACTTTTGGGTTAGTTTCACTTGATGTGAAGCCGTGACTTTCCAGATTCTATTTCTATGGCTTGTTGCAGTTTAGGTGTGCATAAATTCTTTGAGCTAACGAGAGTGTTATATATAATCTATTTTGTTGCCATCCACGATGTGTGAAGTCTTTGGAATTCATGGGTGTATGTCTTTTCTGAAGAAGTCTCAAGGAGTGCCTCTTTTTTGGCTAGCTTTAATTGGCTGCTGTAAAATTTTTCTGTAGAAGACTAAAATTTATTCAGAAGTTTGATTAAGTGTGCTGTGTATAAGGAGTTTCTTGGAGCCACAATCTCTGTTTACAAGCTTGGGAAGCGAAAGGCCACGTTTATGCAAGGAAGTTGTGATGATTTTTTTTACTCTTTTAATTACTTAAACTCTTTCATCGGATGAGTTTGGGTGCGTTGATTCATAATGTGATCTCAAGATTTAAATGGAGTCTTCAATCTTTGATAAACGGTCGTTTCATATTCCCACTTTCATGAGGGTGAGATCAAGTGAAGGTGGCAAAGATGAGACACAGCTACAGGTCTAGCTCATTGGTGTACCAACATAAAGAGATAAGTATCTTATACTTGTACCTTGAATGAATTATTTATGTAGTTATTAATTCATGGTACATCAATGGATAGTGAATCTTGTATGCTTCTAGCTTTGATATTTCTTCTGGATAGTTTAAACTATTAGTAATCTCTCTCTAAATGCTTCCAGGACGGATCGAGGAGCAAGAGGGTGATGAGAGATTGCCTAGAGAAGAAAAGCTTGAGGCATCTTGTAAGGAAGTCATGCCGACTGAAGAAATGATCAAGCATGGAGTCATAGCTTGCAGCCATGGGACTGAGTTTGTGGCTGAAGACATCTCTCGAAGAGGAAGAACCTATTCAATCTTTGAGATCAGTTTCTTCGAAGAGGAGGAATTTACATTCAGAGGGAGTCTGACAATTCTTCAAAGGAAACCTTGGACGAGGAGGTCTGAAGGTTGATGCTAGAACTTGAAGCTTCAGAGGGAGTCACATCATCATGAAGATCTGTGTTAATGCATTTCTCTCTTGTGAGAGAGATTTGAGGTGCAAGCCCTTGTTAATCTTTCTCTGCATTTGAGGTGTAAGCCCTTGTTAACGCATCTTTCTCTGTGAGAGAAATTTGAGGTGTAAGCCCTTGTTAATGCATCTTTCTCTGCGAGAGAAATTTGAGGTGCAAGCCCTTGTTAACGCATCTTTCTCTGCGAGAGAAATTTGAGGTGTAAGCCCTTGTTAGTGCATCTTTCTCTGCGAGAGAAATTTGAGGTGTAAGCCCTTGTTAGTGCATCTTTCTCTGCGAGAGAAATTTGAGGTGTAAGCCCTTGTTAGTGATCTTTCTCTGCGAGAGAAATTTGAGGTGAAAGCCCTTGTTTCATTCTCTTGGAGTAGCCATGGTGGATGTCATGATGAGATGACAACATCACGTTGAGTAATTCCGTGATGGACACTGGTGCATGAATATCTGAAAAGATACCTCCCTAGCTAAGAGGGAGTGTTAATGTTCTGATAGCGTCGGGAGGTATCTTCTAGCAGCAGAAGTATCTTCGTTAAATAGATATTATGTCAGTTGGCTGACCCACATAAATGTCTTATTTAAGATGGGTGACATGCAATAGAATCTTCGGTCTGACATGCAAGAGAATCTTTGCATGAAATGTATTTGTAACTGCTCCTAAAAATAGGCAATTGTAATGCTCCTAGTGCGTCTCCTTTTGCATGCACATGCAAGTGACGATTCCCTATTTTGGGATTGATTCTTGCTTAAGTTAAGGGGTTCTTTCAAGGAGGAGTCAGCCATCTACAGCAGATTATTATCCTTTGAAGAGCAGATTGAAATTAAGGAGAAAAACAGAGTTCTTTTGTATGCATGTATCTATGAGAGATACTATTCTTCTATGGGTCAAGTTGTAAGCTGATTTATTGGCATCTAGGAGAGGTGCTGAGACTTGTAAGCTGATTTCATTCAATATATAAGAGACATATTTGTGGCTGGGTTTTTCTCCCTCGAGAAGGAGGGTTTTCCCAGGATATATGCTGTGTTATATTGTTCATTTCTTCATGTGTTTGTGTTGCATTTTTGCTTTCTGTTAAATCTGATCCTAAAATATTAACAGAAATATCCAAAGACCATTTAGAGTTGCTAGTCTTGTGGATGTTTTAGGAGGAGGTGATCAACATGGGGGCCCTAGATTCCCAAGAGACCTCATATAAGGATCTGTGCCAAAGGGTGATTGCCTCCTAAGGATACAAGGAAAAACACCGCTAGTCTAGATTGTTAAAGAAAGTAGAGAGATTGTTGCCCAAGTCCTTGTAGCGGCAATAATATCTCCTCTAGATCTCATAGTAAATAGGGAATATAGGAATGAAATGCTCCTTCTTTTCCACCACTTGGAGGGAGAAAAGATGGTAGATCTAGTTAAGGCGAGGAATATGGCGGTTTGTCTCGACTTGTAGCTGGTGGGATCATACCTCCTTGGTCAAGGAAAATCTCAAGCCATATGACCAATGACACTGGATATAATGAGGATGGTATAATGTACCATAATCCGCCTATAAAAAATGCTCAACATAGAAAGTAATCTTTGGGTTGAAAGGCATAGGATGGGTGGTCCAAGTGATTTGAATGTACTGCTTGTAGATGTCTATTCTAGGGGCTTTGGTGATGGTTTGCTTCAAAGGAAGGAGCCAAGGAGGAGCATCCAAGGAATACATGAAAGCAAGTAGTCTATCAATAGAGATGGAATGGAGGGAGCTAGTCATAGAGTACCAACAATGTGAGCATAAAATTGAGCCCAATTAAGTAATCCTCTTAGAAAATTGAAGAGAAATGTACAAATATTTGACATGACTAGAAGCAATATCTCCCATGGATTTGAGTCTATGTATGTAGAAAGTAAGCCAGAAGATAGTCCCAAGATCCAATGGCTGGGCAACAAACTTAGCCTAAACAATGCGTTGATGAACAGTTCACTTGCACTTGATAATATATTGTAGAACGAGAGTTGTGACCCTCTCAATGTGAGCCAATTCAATGGATCCCAAGCTAGACTGTAAAATTCCCCAATGGGATCTGCCCTAATTCTGATTGCTGATTTCAAATAATATCATAGATTAAACCAACTTAAATTTCTCAAAAATCAAGAAGCACATAGCAGAGACCTAGTGTCATAATAATATTCTTAGATCTGAATGGAAATAGACTTCAAAGAATTTTATGTGCATAATGAAGCATTACATAGGTAAGGAAGTGTACAGTAATGGCCAGATCTGATGGCCAGCATCCAAAGTAATTTCTTGCCCTTGTGAACTGGTGTGCGATTGGATTTGTAGTGGGTGAATGAATGTCTGGGTGGTGCTGCTGCCTACAAACCCTCAATGTGGGTGCCCAGCTCGACAACCCTTGTAACTATGGCTGATCTGGATGTAACTATGCCTCCTAGGATTGCTGTTTGTTGGTGTAATTAAATGTGTTGTACCTTGTCCTAGGTCATAATTACACCTTAGTTAAGTTTACTTAGGGACCACATAGGAGGTTGTTGGAGAATTTCCACTTTTGGTGGACTTGACATGTCTTTACTTTATCACTTCCACCTTTTGTGGACACATCATGTGATTATCTCTCCACCTTACGTGGAGTGATAGGTTTTCCTAGTTGTCTCATGTCATAAGATTACGACACTTGTTATAATCTTATGCCCTTCTATGTTCTCACCTTGGCTATATAACCAAAGGGTCTCTCTCATTGTAAACAATCAACAATTATCTCATATTATTGACATTGAATACAGTTTATTCTTGTCATATTCTTCTCTCTCTTTTGTGCTTTCCATTTGGTCCATAGATCTTGGCAGCCATAGCCAATTCTAACACTGTTTGATGTGATCTACCCTTCAATGCCCACCATAGATGTCTCAGATTTGATTTGGTACCCTTCAATAATTGTTCGATGCAGACTGCTGCAAGATATAATGTTTGCTGAATAACTTAGAAACTCCCTTGCTTGGCTGGCTGTAGGTTTGCCTCCAGCAGGTGGTGACTTCCCAGATCTCCCTCTTTTACCCTAAGGAATAAGCTCAGTATGATCAGCCTCCACACCAATACTTGTTTGAACAGTCCACAACTTGACGCCTCACCTCAGATGTGCCAAGTTGGTTGGATGTAAATTAGACCTGTGGTGAATAAACTTGAGGATTAAAACTGAACTTGCAGTTCCAAAATCAGATATAACAGTGACAGTGAGGGGAGGGGTTTCATCCTTGCCTCTGGCGCTGTACAGGGGTTTTTGTCCCTGATGAGCAGCAATGTTTGCAATAGACAAATTGATCTCCCAGAGGTATCCTCTAAATGGTGCCTTCATTACCTTTTGTACTGACCTGCAAGGTAGGTTGTGATGTGCCCAAAACTAGGCTGACCAACTACAAAATTTATTTATTTAAATTTTTATTTATCTAAAATAAGGGCCGGCCCAAAATTGGGTGCCCAAATTAAATAATTTTTTATTTAAAATAAGGGTTGGCCCAAAACTGGGCGCCCAATTTAAATTGTCAAATATTTATTTATTTATTTAAACTATTATTATTATATTTAATTTAGAATATCAAAACTAGTGTTTAAAAACACTTTTCCCGCCTTTGCCAAAATTCGAATTTAAGATCAAATTTGTTACATCCCAACCCTGAATTTATGAGACTATGTTGATTGACCAGTAAATGAGATGAAAATATGAAAATGCAATGGTTTTATGCAATGAAAATTGATACTATGATGTATTTGCAATGTGATGAATGTGATATTATGAAATGGCTAACTACGTATTTTTGGTTGCCAAGTGGATGACAAGTTTGGATATCTTGCCTTCAGTGGATGAGGAGGAGTATCACCTAAGAGAAGGAAGTGGTTAAAGAGCAAAATAATAATACCATTTGAGTTCGTCAAGTTGTGCCTAGGTCGGGTTTGAAGGTGTCGTACTCAAGTAAGTTGAACCATGGTCATGTCTTGAGGTTGTTTAAACCTAATTCAAGTCAGGGAAGTCTCCTTGTAGAAGGCTTAAGGGTGTTAGTATATTCTTTTATTGCAAAGCAAGTATATATATAAATAAATATATGAATAATTAAGTTTATAAAATCGTTTGATGATTATGGTGATGATAATTTGTAGTTTTGTATGCTTATATGCATCTTGGACGTTTGGTATGATCTTGTAAATATAAATAAGAAAATATTTATGTTTATATATATGGATATATGTACATGAGGTAAGCATGGATATGTACACACGTATATACCTATACGTACAAATACATCATTTCGTATAAGTATATATATACGTGGGTATGCGTGAACACACAAGAATGTGTATTTTATCTATATATATAAATATAATATAATACAATATGCTTTGATAATGCAAGTATTAATTGCAAGATATTCAAAGGGCAGATAATAGAAAGTTAAGGTGGCATATTATAAGGTTTGGAATGTCAAATTTATAGGCCATTAAAATAGGCCGAACATTGCTGTTAGAAGCATGAAGTAAATGCAAACATATAGCATAAAAGGAAGCCACGAGTTGGCTTTGTAAAGTAGTCTCTATAAGGTGTGAATAAACTGTTTGTTGCTTATTAATAGGGAAATAAAAATGAATGGTAAATGAGGGGTATATGCTAGTTGAAATGATATAAATGTTATCATATTATACTGCAGTTATAAAGCACCTTGTGCTTGCTAAACATCAGCTCCATGTGCCTTGTAAAAGGCAGGAATAATTGCTAAAAAGTAGGATTTGTAACAGCCCCAAAGGTGGCGCCAACTTCCAGTATTTCTAGCTTTGACAAAGTCAACTTAATGAATGTATTATTAATAGATTTTTAGTTGGTTAATAATGGGTTTTTTGACACCTATTTTGGAGGTAATTGGGCGACCCTTATCTGCTAAATAATAGCCATTTAAATGGCCAAGACTTGGTTATAAATTAGACACCAAAGAGGTCGAACTATTTGTGACAAATGCAACGTGGGAGTTGAGGAAGACTTTAGAAGTTTTAAATGTAATTTTGTTGCAGCTGCTTGGACGTGGAGGAGATTATTCTGGAGCTGTTTCAACTATTATCATTTATTAAACTCAACCAACCTCATTAGTAAAGGGTGCTAGTGGGGAATAAGGTGGTTGAGAACTCTTTTCATTGTGTTTTCAGTCTATAAATCTGATAGAATAGTTTGATTTAACGTCTTTAGAAGTCTGCAATTTGCATAAGGAATAAATAGGAAGCTTAGAGGATTAAAGGCTAAAAGAATAGAGATTAGAGAGTGTTACCAAGGCTGTAGAATGCAATCACAGAAGATGTTAACAGGGACGTTTCATTTTCTGATTTATTTTCTTGTCTATTTCTTGCATGAAGAGAAAATTCTAAATGTTCTTGAATGGCTTGAGTGTTTCATGTTATAATTTGAAAGGAGGTAAAAGCTGTTATTCTGGAAAAGTATAAAATTTATAAACTTGAACAGTGAGGTTCTGTTTTGCTTAAATAATGAAATCTGAAAGAAATGAGAAGTGTTTAAAGGATTGAATCTCTTAATGTATATAAAATTGTTTGCATAGAAGGTAAAAACATGTTAAATAAAAGTATATATAAAACCATATGGGATTTAAGCACAAAAAGTAAGATGCTCTCAAACTGGTAAAAACTGTGTCAGTAAATTCTATTATACAATGATGAGAATGATACCAACCTTTAGTTGTTTTATTCTGAGATTCTATACTTTATATTACAAAAGGGAAGTAATCCCTCACATGTTATGTTTTATGAAGTATTTTAAGAATGCATGATACAAGTTGTCAAGCTGTTGCATGACCTTGATTAGGTCAAAATGATGGCGTAGGAGTTATCATTAAGAGTGGCTAACCTTAGAAAGGGTATATAGTTGTCCTTATGAGAGTATATTGACTTGTTTTAAAGGCAGATGCCTAAAACCCAATGTTGCTAGAATTGCAACAAGGGTGACTTATTTTGTTTTTGAATTTGAAATTGTCTTGAATGTGAACACCTTAGCGGGTGTGGATTAATGTGAACCTTATGACTGCAGGGTCTTTTGGGTCTTCAGTTGGTCAAACCCTAGGTCAGATAAGTCTCCAAGTTGAGTAGGGTGGGTGAACATACGACTTCACTCCAAGTAAGTAGCGAATGCATTTTAAATACAAACAACTTTGGTCAAAGTGGGTGCATGAGTCACTGCATGCAAGTGTGGGTTCACCGTGTACTAGATTGCACGTGTCGGTTCACCGT